>JABXWE010040116.1:0-18460 GCA_014611495.1 Limonius californicus
CCTTGAATTACACCATGTGATGAAGAGTTCGTACTGCTTTTCATACTTCCCCCGCGACTTCTCTGGCAATAGGTTTAAAGTCGCGACTTTAGCGGCGCTTGCAATTTCAGGTGGTGTACATGAAAAATCACTACAATCATTTTCTTCTTCCATTTTTGCTGCTTCACGCTCACATACGATTATTATTTAGGAAATTTTTCACTCAAATGGAAGATGTCATTTACTTGTTGACATTGGATACTCTGAGCAATGCATATTTGATTTATAGTTAATAATTGGGAGAGCGAGCGTTTTTTTTATTTAGTCGCTTATAAGCGACAAAGTGACATTCATCGAAAAAGATGACGTTTGCGTTGTCAAATACGAGCGCAAATGCCTACTTTGGATATCGATTGTAGAAAAAGTTTATTTGCTGATGTTTTTGGCAATGACATGATTTCCAATCCATAGCTAGTGACTGGGAGAAGACATGTATTATACACTCTCCTTTTCAGATTTATCGGTATGTCTTCATTCTTAAAGATGTACTGTAACTTCCCAAAGGCTGCCCATGAAAGACGGATTCGTCTTTTAATTTCCAAATCCTAGGTTTCTTTTCCTAGTTTAACGGTATGGCCCAAATAAATGTACTCATTGACCTTTTCAATTTGATGGCCTTCCAAGGAAAGCTGTACATGTTCTTGACTCATTATTTTGGTTTTATTTATGTTCATCTTGAGTCCTATTATGTTTGATGCTTGATTTAACTCTTGCAACATATCTCTTAGCCCGCTAGTATTTGTAGCCATTAGGAAAACATCATCTGTGAATATCAGATGACTAAGGTATACGCCGTCGATGTTAACACCTCTCTTTTCCCAGTTTATGCTTTTGAAAGAGTTTTCAAGGACAAGTTGTCACGGGCCAAACGAGCTTTTTCGTCAACCCGCAACCGGATAGGTGGAAAAGGCCTACATCTTAGCTTAGAGGAGTAGGGCGGGGGTTCACGGAAACTGCTTACGGGAGGAAATCTTTCTAGTTGTGTACAGGGTATGTCGAAATTAACGGGCGCCACCTTCCAAATCACAGCTGATTGCAGGTTCTCGTGGAAGGCCGAGAAGCCAGCAGCTTACGGGGATCGACTCACCTTTATTGTGCCTCCTCCCTGTTTATAAAGCTTACAATGTTCATGCACACACAGATACAAAACACTCAACAATAAAAGATGTAACAAATTTCAAAACACATATAATTAAGCTATTGGAAATAACACAATACAAAAATGACAGCAAATGGTGATATTATAGTTCAATACTACAAACGATTAATTGAACGTTCAAGAAAAGGAACTCGCCGCCCCTGGCGTACGGTATTTAAATTCTCCAAACAAATCTACGTGGCCAGTGGTGTCGGAGTTTACAAGAATAGCACTATATATAATTGCTTTTTACAACTGCTAGGAGAAGAAAATGACAATTGACGACTGAAGGTCGCTTCTTGTCACATTAAAAAAGCGTTCAATCTCTTGAATTTTGAAAGTTAAACGCGTAAAAGGTTTTTTCACAACAGAAAAACTGGTTCTTTTACCTTGGCTTTCGGTCGATGGGGGAGAGAGAGGCAGGCACAATTTTGGGGTGTTTTCTAGATGCAGGAAAGTCTTCCGGCACAGTCTGGGGTGTTTTTTGACACGGAAAAAAAGTAGACGATGACCTTCGGGAAACTTTGAACGAGATATTCGCTGCTACGCCGCCAATTCGCTTATATCCGAATAAATCGAAAGAACAATTACACTGGATTATTCTGCACCAAATCTAACACTCTGCTAATATTTATTTATAATCCGACTCAGTCGAGATTCTTTTGTCTAATACAGAAATACGGTACGGTAAAACTTAATTAGCAGATGAGCCGCGAAAAAACCCGTTACCAAATCATACGTCGGTCTGTTCCCAAAGTCTAGCGCCTACTCAATTTCGTAATTTATTTACAGTCCCCGAAGATGAATTTGGGTGACCGGGTCTAGCGAAGGTGGTATGCAGACTGCCGAGAAAACGCAACGCGAACCTGCATTCTCCAAAAAGGTTACACCACATTGCGAAATATGGTGCAATAATTCTGGAAGGAAATGACGCGTGCGACTCCCGAGAATTGTTTTTGATCGGCAAATCTAGCCAAAGGGAACTTTCAAAGGCTTTGCGAAATTGGCCTCCCATAACTCAATCTTAAAAGAAAATAATATAGCGATTGACTTAAGAAGTGTAATTAAAATAGAATTTTGATTCCTATGAAGCGACAATTAAAATACGAGTTTAATTCAGATTAAGTGGCACTATCAAATGAACATAACAAAGTGTGAACAATTTGGGAGATATATTATCCCCTTGTCTGACGCCTCTTTTAAGCGAGATCTTATTGGTTTTTTTAGTATCATCTATATTAATCTGTAGAATGGCATTTTCGTAGATGTTTTTGATTATTTGAGTATACCTGCAGTCGACTCTTGCATTGTCCAAGGATTCCAAAAGAGTCAAATCCCTTATGGAAGTCGCCAAAGGCCATATGTACGGGGACGTTGTATTCAGTACACTTTTCTGTAACCGTTTTTACAGTGTAGAGGTGGTCAGTCAAGCTTTGCAGTGAAACGGTTGGTCATTATCTTAGTAAGTACTTTGAACAGATGGGATAGAAGAGAGATGGGTCGATAATTCTCGATGTTGGTTCTATCCCCTTTCTTAAACAGTAGTATGACTTCAGAGTTGTACGACTCCTTTGGAATTTTACCCTCGCGCAAATATTTGTTCAGCAGAGTCTCTAAAGCCTCTTCTATTATATTTCCTCCAAGTTAAAGCATCTCTGTAGTAATCTGATCTTCCCCTGGGCTTTTGTTGTCTTCCATTTGTGCTAATGCTGTTCTTACCGCAGTATTTCCCCTTGTTAATTTGAACGCAGGTATCCCATTGATTAAAACAACTCGCTAGGCCGCCTGCCAGAAATGAATCAGGGATTCGATCTCCCGACCTTCCCCACCGGAGGCCAGCATATTAAAATAATCAGGATTTTGTGTAATTCCAGATGAAAAGCTGTGAAATTGCTTTAATGGTATTTAATGCCAACGACTTGGTAAACCAACATTTTAAAACTAATTGTCAATGCCACAATCTACTGAAATTAAAAAAAATTAAAGCCTCTTTTTGAACAGCAGTAACTTTTAATCCTGCAATTTAATCTACACCGGAGTGTTACAAATGTACCTCGACGCCTCTTATACTATATTTTAAAGCTACGGAAATAATAACGTAACAGTAATAATTGTAGTTCTATATCAATATTGTCAATATATTTGTGGTATAATGGAGAATCCAATATGAAATTTATTGCATTCGCACACAAAGAAAAACTGCTCGCATTAAGCCCAGATCCTTTCAAATTAAGTTATAGGGAAAAGAAATAACAGGGATCACTTCGAATCGCTCCACTCCGTGACTGTCGGTTGTCGTAACAAATACCAATAAAGGTAAAACGAAAATTCCTATGTATGACATCGTAGGCAAATAGGCACATTCCGTATACTACGTTGAATTCCTTTGCGAGACATTATCACTCACCGGAATCCGGAATCACGACCTCCAAGTCGTCAACGTACGATTTTTACAGCAGTTACAAAGGTTGAGGGTTTCCCATTGGGACAATTGCTCGTTACTCACCGCGGGGAGAACGGAAACTTCTCGGTTACCTTGGCGCTCATAACAGGAACGTCGCAAATAATTAAGCAGAAACTTTTTGTCGGTTTTAATCCGAACAGCAATCAATCTACGGGTAATACGATATTAATGATGATCGACCAAACTTTTTTTTATAAAAAGCCTAAATTCCTCTGAAGTTTGTATTTAAGGCAGGCATGTTTAAAATTCCTGCTCAGGAACTTCCAACTAATTCCCTGCTTATTAGCTTAATGAAAATATTAGTTTGGCTTGTGGGAAGAACTCGAAAAACAAACAGCAGAACGCGAAATCGAGCTCGGGCAAGCCCTTGGGAAGCCAGGATAAGAAAAAATATGTGGAAGGTGGAGATCTCGCGACGAGATCAGCATTTAGCGGGACTAATCGTGTCACGAAATCTAAATTTGTTAGTTGTCATTAGCTGTAACATTCTTTTTCGAGGTTTACGTTTAATTTGGAGCCTTGTTAGCTTTCAGCTCTTCTCCTTCTGCACGACCGTTTAAAATTATGGGCTTTACGAAAAACCTATTAGCTTTCAGATAGGAGAAACTTAATAAGAAACGCGATGTTATAAAACTCTCAAGGCAGTAGATAACTACATCTTGATCATCTTAAATTTGAATAGCTGCTCTGAAACCATCTTAGAATTTTTGTAAACCGCCAGTTTCTTCGCATCATTCTAAAATTGAAATAATTTTAAACTTTTCCTAAAACCGAAATAAAAGAAATAGAGCTGAAATGTGAGAGTTTACGTTTAAGGGATTATACAGGGCGTTTGTGACGCCTATGATTGTACAATACTGAAGTTTAATATACAAGGTATTTGTAAATGCTGTTCTGCGACGCCCTATTAATGGGTTGCAACAGACGACAAATTATGTATTTTAATATGACAACGCGCGGTCACTAATGTTTTGATAAATATCTTTAGGATGGTTAATATAAACAAGAAATACACATTGCAGTGTATGAAAAAGTATGTAGAGAAATCACAGCAGCTCCTTGATATGCTGTCGATTGTCGGCGGTTGACGAGATTGCATGACAGAAGAATGCAGTTCACACGTCCTCCTGAAAGAAATTGCCTATTTGACATTGGAACCCCTGCGTATACTATATGCATGAAAACAATCAAAAGTGATAACAACGGCACGATTGGATTTGATTGGTTGCTTTTATAATTGATTATAAACTTTCTTAAAAAATAATTTTCTAAACATACAAAAATTCAGAATTCTAAGTGAAGAAAGTCATTTAAATAGTTTAAAAGATAAACGAATTTTTCTCAAATTAGATCTCAAACTTTCAGTTACAATAAATCGCACTTCAGCATCTCTGAATTGATATTGCAAGCTCAATGTTCACGTTTAGAGTGAGCTCTACCTCACATAAACCACCTTGCTTGCGCATAATTTGGGGCCAGACAGTAGTAAATGTTTTCAAAGGAGGTAGTAAAACTTGCTTACTATTTACGGTTTCTTCTAAGAAGTGAAATTGCCTTACTTCAGCCTCCTCATGAAATCTCGTTGGCCCACGACACTAGGCATTTGTATATGTTTATCTCAAGCATCAAATAACCGAAAATATAGATTAAGGTTGCTCCAAATATATTGTTCTCTCGTTCAATCGTTCGTTGGTTTGCAATACCGTATTTTTTAAGTAACTTAACATCAAAGAATGCAAAAAAAGAATATTCAATGACGAAAGTGTTCACATATTTCTTATAGTCAATCTAGTATTCTGTGAAAATCCGAGGTTTTGATTGGCTGTATGCGGTGTAACCCCGTATTGCTGGTAAAATTTAAACTGCAATTCGTAACGGGTTTTAAAAATTAGGTTCGGTGTCGTTCGCGAATTTGTGTATCTTTAATAATATTGGACTAATTATTTACTCAATTTCTTTTAATTGCAACAAGAATTTTAATGGTCTGTAGTTTGTGCTGCTCAGGTTCGAATTAACACAACTACTGATGTAAAATACCTTCGCCTGAGAAAAAGATAATACTAGTTTAGTGTTTGTTGCGCTAAATAAATATACACCGTGCGTGTAATAAAAGATTTAATGATGAACGAATATAACAACGGCAACACAAAATAATAATAACAGAAAATGCACAACTTGAATTGGAACTAGAATACAATCGACCTCTCCGTAGTAGTGCTGGTGTCAGAGTGGTGGTCTTGGTATTGTTGGGATGCGCTTCTAAAACCCTCTTGCATTCCCAGAGGACAAGGCTTCATCTTTGAGAGATCTGATTCCACTGTTTGTACCGCTGGCAAAATCTGGCTGCTGTAGTAACGCATTCCGTAGGTCCGAGAAATTTAGGGACACGGTGAAAATCATGGCTACCGCTACACTAGATACTTTGTTTAGTACATTTGACTTATTTTCTTCCATTGTCTAGCATTTTTCAAAACAGTTTTCTTAAAAAATGTGTATAAATTAGAAAGAAATAGAAAGAACTGGCATGACATGTAATATTATTCCACCTATAAAACTTCAGTGAAGTTTGAATCGTAACATAACCTAAAATATTTGTTGATATATTCGATATTGTTGGGATTGGCATTTAAACGTTGCTGTTCATCATTGAAGACTTTGTTAGCTTAAATAGTAGACCAGTCTGTTGGCATTTCCTTTGCGAATACAAATTGAAGTCTGCAGACTTTACATAGAGAAACTTCTAAAACGAAACTGACTATGTTAGTAAGAAGATTACATGTTATTCTGAACCGTAAAGACAGCATATGGAAATATGTATACTCATACTGTTGTTAAAACATTTACTACCGAGTCAAAAGAATTTCGTAGCCATGCAAGCAAATCTTGTTTGGCGATAATTTCGTAAATGTAAATGCAAAACGAAACGAAACACTGACAAAGCGATTTGATAAAAGTAAATGGATAATTGCAGGGGAGGTATGCACAGGAGCGGTAAATGACTAATACTATAAAGTCTGGTGCAACGTATCTGTAGGACGGCACAGACAACTATATTTTATTATTTATTTCATCTTAAAACCTACTCGAATCATTCAAATGATGAAAAACTTGTCTGTGTTAGGGTGAATTAAGTTGCTCTTGGAATTCCACAATATTCTATTATAACGAATTGTTAAACAATGTGAATCAATCGCCAGGCGATATTATGCTCGTCATCATCAGAAAGTCAGTGTTAAAATGTAATAAACATCTGAACTATCGCAGCTAGGCAAAATTCATAGTTATGCTGTACAATAACCCAGTGATGCCTGCAGTGCATGAGAAGCTTGGAAAACCGCATCCTAGATCTCGCTTAATCAAAAATCAGTCGATCAACATCGGATTTGGAATAAGGCCTACTTTAAATGAATACATTTTTCAATTACATATTGATATTTCTGTATCAGAGGTCCATGTTCTACATTGTCAACGCTTTTCGGTTTCTGCTTTCTCCCCCTTCTATCCGCCCAGTCTCCTTCTTGTAACTGTCTGTCTGAAATTACCCGTTTTATGTCGCCTTGTCAGGTATTTCGCGGTTTCCGCGCGTTCTTATGTTGCGCGGAGTCCAATACAATGTCGTCAGTAATTGTAGTTCTATTTCAAAATTGACTCATTTCTTCGTTTCTCGTTCTTCTTAAACGAGATATTGCTGCTGAAAGTAGCTAATAGTCCATTCCTGTGGTCAGAGGGCTTTTTTTCTACTTTGTTCCTCACGTCCATATGTTACAACACTTTTGAGAACGGTGTAAATGGTTTGTATTATCTTTTATTAGACGTTGCTCTGCCGAAGAACGAGATTTAGTGCTTCGATTATTTTTACCCTTTCATTGTTTCTTCCTTTACTTCACTACATTGTTTTCTAACTGGAGGTTTTCCTCCCCCGTATTTGATTTTTTGCTTTTCATCTTCAAGCTCCATCTTCTGTATTCCTCTTTAAGCTTTCGGCACATGTACTCTAGATCTTCTCCATGTTGGAATATTAACACCTGAACGTCTGCAAAGTGTAGGGCATATATCTTTATATCATTGAATATTTGAACTTCCATCCTTCTACATTTTCGATTCCACTGCTCGAATGCTGAATTGCGGTATATTTTGATTAATGCCAGTAGAAGACATTTTTTCCTTTAGTTACTTAAGACAGAATTCCCTCTACAACGGCTCTGCTGTTATATTTCGTGTGGGGTGTATTTTTCTAAGCGATACTAGATGGAAGGGAAGCGGATAGACAACATTAACAAACGGACACATGTTACTGTACTCTGGCTTAGAAGAAGAATCCAATCGAACAGAGAAAGTAGTGGCAATGATGATTGACAAAACAACGAAAAGTAGCTTAATGAAATGGGAAGGCATATCGGAAAGTATATTATGGGCAAGATTTAGAGGCAAAATTAGAAACGGTGTTATCATAAACGTGTACAACCCTACAAACGACAAAGACGAAGACTACCCCAGGGACACAAAAATCCTAATAGGAGACCTGAATGCCAAGGTAGGTAGCAACAATAGAGGAAATGGAGATGTCATGGGAAAACAAAGATTAGGAACTATGAACGAAAATGGAGAGAAACTTATAGAATTCTGCAAGATAAATGGATTAGTAATTGGCGGCACTCTGTTTAAACACAAAGATATCCACAAGGCGACGCGACGTGGGTATCCCCAGATGGAAAATCTAAAAACCAAATAGATCCTATAATAATAAAACAAAAATGGAAAACGCACTTCGAGATGTAAGAGCGAAGGGAGGTGCGGACATAGCGTCCGACCACTACCTCGTCAGAGCAAAGATAAAAATAAGCTTAAAAACAATAAACACATAGCAGCGAGACCCAACTATAACTTTGAGAAACTAAAAATCGTAGAAGAGGACAACAAATTCCAGGAGAAACTGAGAGAAAATACAGGAAGGATTGACGATCTAGGAGATCTATCAGTTGAACATCTACGGTTAGAATACAAAAAGGCATTCCAGAAGACAGCCTTAGAGACCCTTGGATACGCAACAAGAATAAACAAACCCTGGATAAACTCAGATACAATAAACGCAATCGAAGAAATACGAGAGATAAGAATGAAAATACTAAACACGAAAAACGAGGAAACAAGAAAGAAACTCGAAAGAAAATACAGAGACAAGGACAAAGAAGTAAAAAGAAAAGCAACACAAGAGAAACGAGCATACATAGAAAACCTAGCAGAAAAAACGGAAATAGCAGCCCATAAGAAAGATATGAAAACCCTATACAATATCACAAAGCAGATCAATGGAAGGAAAAACAAACCAGTAACGAAACTCAGAGGAGAAAATGAAGAAATCTACAGAACAGAAAAATAAATGATGGAAAGATGGACAAGACATTTTACGGAGATCTACAAGACAAAAGGAAACACACAGGAAGTGAATAGCGACATGATAATGGCACAACTAGAGATAAGCGAAGAAAAGTTTAGCAAGGGAGAAGTTGAACAACCACTGAGCGAAATGAAAAGTGGTAAAGCGCCAGACATAGATGAGATTCCTACGGAACTATTAAAAGGAGACAAAGAGCATACCATTGAGATAATGCGTATCCTAATAAACAAAGTGTGGGACGGTGAAAACATACCAGAGGACTGGGCACAGGGAATTATAATAAAAACACAGAAGAAAGGCGACCTCACTCGCTGTGAAAACTTCAAACCTATAATGTTACTATCACCAGCAAGTAAAATAATGACTAAGATGATGTCAAAACGTATGAAAGCAGCTATAGATGCTAAACTTAGAGAATACCAAGCAGGGTTCAGGGAGAGACGTTTATGCATCTACCACATCTGCACTCTAATGATTATCCTGGAACAAACATCAGAGAACGATCAGTACATATGGGTAAATTTTATCGACTTCAAAAAGTGTTAGATTCAGTCTCAAGGGAGATGATGGGGAAGATACTGAGATACTATGGGTTACCGGATAAATTCATAAAAATAATCAAATTGCTATATACAAATTTCGCAGCAAGAGTCGAACATCATGGCAAACTGTCGAAAAATATCAACATAAAGACAGGACTACGGCAAGGATACATACATAAAATCAATATCCCTTTATTTTTTACACCCTCCATATAGTCTTTTTGATAAGATATTAGTATATTCGTATTCTTTATTGCACAAATAAAGCAAAAATGAACATTTTTATCAAACGAGCTTCATCATTTTAACGTGAAATAACGTTGTGTATTACTTAACCACTCGAGAATTGCTGATTGTTACATAGTTCGGGTTTGGGACAGCAAGCCTCAAGCAATAAACTTGACGATAAAAGAGAAACACTGACAGTGGATGAGCATTAAACGAGGACAAACAGTCACGTCTGCTTTATCAGTTATCAGGTATAACAAAGCGGTTCCTCATTTAGTTTATAAGAACGCAGGGAAACGTCTGTCACGTGTAACAAAGCGACGAATGGAAAATCGAGTGACTGTTAAATTTATTGAGATATTCTTTTGTTCTGTTCTGTTCTGTTAGATCACAACTCCATTTAAATTTAACTCCTTTAGTTGGAATTCAATTTACGATTCGTCGTTGTGATTATCGAATTCTCTTTTTAGTTGCAGCCAAGAAAACTCAGAACCTTGTTTTTTCGCCCATTGCAAATTTTAGGACTGGGAATAAATTTTACAGGTATGAATATTAATTCGCCGGCTGTCCTTCAAAATGGTCCTTCGAAAGAGAACATCTGCTTAAAATGTGTGTAAGATGCAAATCACAGCCCCCACAGCATCTGGCGTGATAAGTTTGATTAAGTTTTGAGATGTCAAACATCAAGTTTGGGTCCTTCCCGGTTTATATTCTTCGGCTCGCAAAATTCGTATGTTATCGATTCTGCTTCAATTCAAAATCAAGTTAACAAATTGTAACCTTACGGTTATAATTTCAGTATCGTAAAAGTAATAATTTGATGAATACAATTTGCACTGTAATTTTAAAACGGAAAATAATGGGGGGAAAATTCATTGAGGACTCCAAGCAAAGCTTCGATAAATGAAAAACTATTTTGTAGGATTTTCAGACAGCCTTCGGATTAAACAATTATCAAATCAGTTGCAAAAATTATATTTTTTGTGGAAGTGTACCATCTTTATATTGGCGTTACGAGGGCAGTTCTAAATCTTTCCAACTAACTAGATCCAAGAAACATATTATTTCTTTGCCGGTGTAATCTCCATTACAAGACCTTTAGAAACTCGTAACTATTTCAACAATTCCAGACCTTCTAAAGAAGTATTTTTTTTACTCAAAATTCTTATTCACTACTTCCTTTGCTCTAGAATTGTCAAGAATCTTCTACCACGTACCTGACAATTAAGATTTTTAAATATGATAGGGTCGATCTTACGGGGGGCGTATAAAAACTACCGAATTTTATTTTAATTACGGTTGCAGAGCTTCTACATTTCATTTATGCAGTTCCTGGGTAAACCAACAGCGAATGAGATCAGAACTCACTGGCAGCGACAAGCAGGTGACATGCAACAGATAATGAAACACAGCCTTACTGATCTGTCAATAAATATTGGGCAGTGGTACTCACCGGGGGTCCTCCATCCACCTCCCCTGGATTGGGATTCGAACAGTAACAGAAACTCGTCTGCCGGCTAGCTGCTGTGGCAGCAGCCATTCGTAATCGTACAGTAAATACTACAATTACGCATATTTTCTGACGCACCAATCCTCCATAAGGAATGCAGGCAATTGGACTACGTCCAAGCAGTCTCTCTGTTATTCATAGGATTCGCGGGGCCAGAAGGGCGTACCCCCTCAAACCCACATGCGAAGGGGAAAGTATAATTAGTATCCACTCCCCCTGTGAAAATCAATCGAAGCCATTGCTGCCTAGCATTGCTCTTGCATTCATAATAGTAATAATAATTGGACGTAGGCGCATTTTCGATGCCACCTCTGCCAGCTGACTACCTCGCGAATGATTGCTAGGTAAATAATTATTAACCATGCCACGAATTAATTTATCGACTTAACGTTTCATCATCATCATCATCTGACATGAGCTGACTCGAGGGTCGATCCTGGATACGCCAGGCCCACCCCATGCCAGTAGGTGGGTAGGCATTTACGGGATAGTGGGGATCGGGTGGGGCATTGCACAACGATAGCATGTCCGCAATGCATATCGCAAGACACCGCTGCTGCAACACCAGATAGTTAGTAAGTTACGCATCAATGGGGTTGTTGAGTACGTAGCCGAGACAGTTATGCGATTATGCATTTGAGCCTAATAAACTTTGGTATCAAAGTTTCACATTGTTCTTATTTCACATCTATCTATTGGTCTAAGGTTACTGATTGCACATCTCTTAGTTTCCTAATAACTAATAACCTACTTAATATTTACTCCCAAACTTATTTTAACTGTTCGTTATACGATTATGCATTTGGCCCTAATAAACTTTGGTGTCAAAGTTTCACAGTGTTCCTATTTCACATCTATCTACTGTTCTAAGGTTACTGACTGCACATCTCTTAGTTTCCTAATGACTAATAACCTACTTAATATTTACTCCAAAACTTCTTTAAACTGCCCGTTATGCGATTATGCATTTGGCCCTAATAAACTTTGGTATCAAAGGTTCACATTGTTCTTATTTCACATCTATTATTGTTGTTCTAAGGTTACTGAAAGTTCACATTGTTCTTATTTCACATCTATGTATTGTTCTAAGGTTACTGATTGCACATCTCGTTAGTATTTCTGCTGCTGCTGCTATTGATTCAGCTCCTCCCCAGAATCCTTCTTTCCCTAGATATTCTAAGTAGGCTTCCACTTGTAATGCCGGACTATAGGTATGTGCTAGGTCCTCGTATCGCGGGGTCAGGCTTCTTACGTTTTCCTCCAGTTGCATTTGGAAAGTTTGCATATTTCCTCGAAGATATGACACGACCTTTTTCCTTAAGTTGAAAGCTTCCCGCCTGAGCCATTCCCGCGTTGCTGTGCCCCCCGTGTGTTGATCTGCTATGGGGGCGAATAAGCATTTCCCATCTCCTGGGATCTTGCGCACTGTTATTTTGTGGCCGTCCGTAAATACTGTTTCCTGTTACATGGCCGTCTGCGTGCCTCCTACTGTTGAGAATTGCTGTTGGGTTGCTGTTGTGTAGCTCTCCGTGTGTATGTCCTTCCCCCACCCTCTCTTATTCCCAGTTCCACCCGTCCACCCCCACAGTGGTCGATCCAAAATACCCCGAGATACCCAGTAACTACTCTGGTTGCGGGGAACTGTGTAAATTCCTTTCCTTTTCTCTAGTCAAAATAATAGTACTAAACGCGGCTATTTGCGTTCCCTGATTTGGCTTCC
This sequence comes from Limonius californicus, assembly GCA_014611495.1. Classification (NCBI taxonomy): domain Eukaryota; kingdom Metazoa; phylum Arthropoda; class Insecta; order Coleoptera; family Elateridae; genus Limonius; species Limonius californicus. The sequence goes on from JABXWE010040116.1 coordinate 13,040, forward strand.
CTGATCTGCGCGCTAACTCAATTGAAATTGAAAGTTAATGAAAGGTAATGAAAGTAAACTGAATCAAATCGAAGGATATGTAGGTAATTGAAACCAACTGAAACCGAAGTGTACCAATCGGTGTTTTTTCTTCGAGATGCCACGAATGCCCAGACCGAAAATGCCCCCAGTATTCTCTGCTATACTTCAGAGTGTCCAATGTTGACCAATCAAAACATTACTAAGTAATTAATCAATTAATTAGTTAATTAAAGGCGATTAATTTCGATTAAATTAGGCTGGATTAAGGGGGATTCAAGTTTCAGAGTGCGTCCCTCCCTTGTTTTAGTTTTCTATTAGACTACCAGTGCTACAAACTACTGCTAAAGACTACAAAGGACTACAATGGCCACTTAGACCTGGAAACACTTAGCTTTTAACTGCGTCAACCTCAGTGTTGTTGTGGTCTGTGTTGCTCTCTGTTCTTTCCCCTCTGATGGAGCACCTTATAGAGGCGACAGTGGTCCTCCTCTCTTTTTCCCTGGTTCGATACTCTCGCACTTGCACTCTATTATTTGCCCCCAAAATTGTTTTGTTTTTAGTCTCGCTAAGCAATTTCGCCCGAAAGCGTTGTTAAGCACTCCAGTTCCCACGTTCGCCGCCAGCACTAGTCTCGAAGTACGAATTAATTTATCGAATTAACGTTTAGTTAAAAAACATTATTTTTAATAAACAATAATCGGAGTTACATGAATTACAATATAGAGATTTTAATGTAAAGAAGCCGAAAGCGTAACTAACTATAATCTATTATGCAGAAGCAATTAGTTATTACTCTAAAGATATGCAATACGCCTAGCAATCAACAACACTTCCTCTTGTAGACTGCCCTGTTCGGCATTTTACACTTCACTCTCCCTGTTTACTTAACATTCCAAGAAATACTTTCACGGTCGGGTTGACTTCGTCACCCTCTCTACTAAACCTTGCTCAGTAAGAAAAAACCGCTGCCTAACAAATCACTACCTACGTGTTACATCAGAACTATAGAGAAGGTGAATGACTTGGGATCTGCACAAATAGTGGTAGTTACAACTTTGGACTTGTGCCAGAAGTCGTTATCATGCAGCAGTCACACTTAACTTTTCACTCAGTTTCTATGTAAAATTGGCTTTTCTAGCAATTTTCTGTAAGTATTCATAAACAACAATTAACCCAACATCTCAAAAACAACAAAATTTCATCGGCGTAGGAAGTTGCCTACATTGCAAGTGCACAGCTTTTAGCTTAGTTTTTAGGTGCCGGTGATCAATCTACATTTTTTCAAGGGTTATTGCTGTACAGGACGACACGATGTTCCATCGCAAAATCCAGTTGCTTTTACAACATGCTTTAATAATAACTATTATTTTCCTGCAACTGCATATATAAAAACTGTAGAAAATACTCCAAGGACAATGATTGAAGAATGTGAAAAGCTAACCAAAAAGTTTTAACTGACTTCCGAAATGTATAATGGCAGGAAATTTCTTTGTAATAATGTGAATTTTAATGATCCGAATTGTAACCCTCAGGTGGCGTATTTTTCAAACGCAAAGCCACCAAATAACTGCTACAATTTATCCTGCTAAACGGGAGCTGCGGGTTGATGCAGGACCGCAAGCAGACAGAATCAGTGAAATTCCTTGACTGTGTGAATTTCAAAGGGCCATGTATTTATTTTGCAATTCATTTAAACAACGCGGAGATTGTGCGTATTTGCAGAGGCTACCCTTATTTAATATTATTAACCCCACTTGTAGCAGCCAGTTCCAATCTAATGCTTAATGCAGAACTTTGTCCTGTTTCCTGTGTGTTACAATCCAATGTTGGTAAATAAAGTTAATATTTGTTTAATGCTCATATTTTCGTGTTTACTCCGGAGATTTGTTGTCAAAGTTGCAGCGGGGAAACATCTACGCGGAACTAACACTAATCCATTTATGTGTTTCCTTACGAATTTCTGTGGAGAAGTTCTAATTGATAATAGCGATTAATGTTCATTTATTTAGAAGAACTTTAATCTCACCAATTAAATAAGTGAGCCATGGGAATCTAAAATAAATCTGATAAAAATGATAAAGCATCGGGCATGGATTTCCCTATATATTTGAATTGTCAAATATATTCTGAAATTTAACAGTTTAGTTTTTAGAAAACAATTAGAAATAATGCAAACTTCACCAAGATAAATTCAGAAAAGTGTACTATGCAGTTTTAAATTAGATTTGCAGAATTGCAAAAAATTTAAAATGGAACGCTTGAAATGCAACTGAGCGGCAGTACGCCTCGTGAGGACTTTAAACAAGGACGGATTGAGTTGAATTCAATACTTAAAATTCGCCCTATTTTAAAAAATTCTTCTTCTTCTTCTGTGTATAGGCCAATGACCTGTAAATACTTGCAATGCAGTAAGCTCTGTGAGCCCTCTTTGCACGTAAGTCGGGCATGAGGCTAGCCTAATCCGTCGAACAGAGAAGAGAAGTTCCACTACATGGTTTACGACTGTCAAAGATGTTCGACGGTTTTACGTACCCTCCGAAGCACGGAGCACTGTATTTCGAAATTTGTTTTTCTATCCTAATTATCTTAAAATGTACAGTTTGCTTGGACATTCTTAATACTAAAACCCTGACAGTTTCATATTAAACGTTTAAAAATTATCTCCGAGCATAAACGTGGTGGTAGGTAAAATTTGGCTGACCTAGTTCTAGTTCTATTTTGTATACCACAATTGCTTTTTTAACCAAAAAACTCGTCTTCTTTTATATATATTCCAACTCGGGTATACCTAAAAAGATTTGCTCGTTGTATCCGAGAAAAAATATATACCATACATAAACTTAAAACGATTATGAACAGCAGAAATAAATTTTTATACTTATAGACTTTCAGAAATGTATAACATCATAAAATAACTAGTATTGTCAATCGTTGTGGTGGTAGCTCAGTTGGTAGAGCGCTCGCTTTCTAAGTAAAACATTGATTCTTGCTTGGGTTCGAAACCTTAGCATTCTATATACAAATTTATAAAAATCTTCTCTGCAACCCACCACACACAATTTCCCAATCTGGCTTTAGATTTTAATGCTAAAAAAACTTCACTGGAATTTCTGTCATTCGGATTCGAGTTTAAACTCTAGGTCCCCCGTGTTTCTACGAACGAACGAAAAGGCTGTCAATGAATTAATGATAATGATTGTTAATCGTTAATTATTTGCTATAAATCTTAAATCAATGAGATTCTACCTGCCAATATTTTATATGTAACGGGTAATACAGAGAAGAGTACGAGCCAACCATTTGCAAAATGGTGAGGTTCTACACCGCATGAGGGAGTTTGGTGTGCAAGGCGGAAGTTCAAAGCTCCTGCTTTCTTGCTCACACAGCCGGTTGCCACGTGCCAAATGTATGAGACGTGCTGCTGTGGTGAGCATTATGTATTGGACAACCTAAATATTAACCTTTCTAGGTTTGAACGCAGGTAGCCCATTATTTAAAGCGAATGGGTAGGATCGCCAGGCGTAGAGTCGGGGATTTGAAGTCTCGAACTAACCACTAGACTACGTTACGTTATTGACAGTATTATGATCTAGGGATACCTGCTTGATATTTTATTCTACTCAACTTTTCAATAAAGTAAGTGTCAACGAAAATAACAAAATCTTACTTATAAATAACTAAGTTTATTTAATTCAAACAGCTCTATCTTTAATACTTGTAATTTTTAGGGCATAACAATTTTATATAGAGCAAAATCAGCAGAATGTAAATTATAAGAATATACACCGTGTTACGTTAAACAAAAGTTGACAATAGATGTAATTAGAGCAATAATGTGCTTTTAATTGTTCGATTGTAAGGTATGCGATGAATATATTTCCAGGCCAAGCTAACCGAATTCCTACCTATTCAAATAAAAAACAATTTGCTGCAAAAACATCCAACAAACTATGAATGTCAGGCTTTGGGTGTTATAGTCTAAATAATACCTAGACGTCTGACCAATGTTTTCATTTGGAGGGTCAGTTTTAGAGAACGTTTTTAGAGGCGCCACAGTCGGTTCCATTTACGCAACAATCAACCCCCTACGTTCTACTAGTGTTGCTAACTGAGAGCAAACTCGCTAAGCTAAGCATGTCGTTTCGTATTACAAGTATTAAGGCTACAGGTTAAATCACTTCTTGCAGTTCTCGTTTTGCATTTACATAATGTGTAGAGCTAAATAGCAAACTAACACAGATTTCCCTTCAGCGGCAATGTTTGATTATTATAGGAGGGGTGTGGAGAACAATGAAATAATGGATTTTCTTTTAGATTTTCCTATTATTATATATGTTTAAATTACTGAAATAATCAATTTAACACAATTCCTCTTCTTAGCAATAGAAATCACCATTGAAATAAGAAAAATTTGATGACGCATCAATGTAAAATTCATCTGTTTTTATTCTTGGCAGTTTCGTATAATTGTATTATTATGTTTAAACACGTTTAGACCTACTTTATCAGCGATTGTTTCTGCAAACAATTACCTACCTGTTACTAGAAACAAAACACTTTTTACACGTAGAACTTTTCTTCTTCGTGTGTCTTATCCACTCAGCGGACGTTAGACATCGCCATAGCAATCGAGACTTTGTTCGCAGCAGCTCGGAAGAGTTCATTGGACGTTTTGCCATACCACTGGCGTAGGTTCTTTAGCCAGAATATCCTTCGTCTACCCTGTCCTCCCTTACTATTTATTTTCCCTTGAATGGTTAGTAGAGGTTTTACTAAATAAAATAAAATAAGGACAAAGAAAAACTGAGAGGCCTTACAGGTATACACATTGTTATTTATTATTCATTTACAAACACGTAATATATAAATTATATTTCTTTATGAATGACAATCACCTGATTTGCTTGCATATTTGTCAATGGCATTTTTTATTTTTCTTCTGCCAGCAATTTTTAATCGGAAGATTACAAATATTGAAATTATTTTTATTTTTAAATTATGACTTAAAGGTATATGTTCTGCAGGCAATGCCTTCATTCTGTTAACAAAAAAATTCTTTTGTATTTGTAATTCATCATAGCCATTGCTGTCACAGGAAAATTTTCACTTTATTTTTTTTTATTGTGGCATTAGACCACTTCCTAAATTTTGTAGAATTTCTTTCCAGCCACTTCTGATACATTTTTACTTTCCCATACCTTATAGGTATAGGGTAAGTATTGAAATCATGAAAATTTTCGAAATCGAGATTTTAACGGAAATATCCGTTTTGGGTCTCCAGGAACCCAAAAAAGTGGTTTTTAAAAAATGTCTGTCTGTGGGTGGGTATGTACGTATGTACGTATGTACGTATGTGACGCTCCTACAGCCGAAAGTATTGCTCCGATTTTGATGCGCTTT
>JABXWE010040117.1:0-18496 GCA_014611495.1 Limonius californicus
AATAATTCACAACTATAGTGACGTTTGTTTCTGATTTTTAGTTGTCGGTATAGTTGGTTGCATACACAATAGGCGAAATTGACGCGTTTCTTTTAAAAGTATACATAGGCAATGTATACTAAAAAGAAAAATTCCCTGTATATGAAAAACTGTAAAGTGAATGAGCAGTTTTACCTTTACAAATTAAATTGATATAGTTTGCTGCATTATATTATATGTATTTGCTGTAAAATTTGAGGCCATACATGTTTTTTTTTTTCTGTACGTGGTTCTCAGATTAATTAATATAAAATATTTCTATAATTTTGTTCGAAATTTTAACAAATCTAATCCTCTTGATGTGGTTTTTGAGTTTTTGTACAAAAGCGTCTTCTGTATAAAGATCAAAATTGTGGAAATATTGTTGAACCTACAAAAGAATCAATGCAAATACAACATATACTTTTATGAAAATCGCTATTGTGTAAATATTTTAGTTAATATTTCGTAGTTTTGATACATGGCAAATGTTGGTATTAGAAAAATTTATTATATCAGCTTGTGAAGGGTTCTGATCGTGCTTACCCCCATCATTTACATGAAAGCTAGAGCAAACGGTTCTTTGGGACAGGGATCTAAACTTTATTGGCTGAATAAATTTAAATTTATTTCTGATTAGTTTAGGATGGAAAATTTTGAAATGCAGTAGTCCCATTCGTCCCAAAAATTAGAAAGTGTAACGTAACAGTTTGCATGTCAAATTTATTCAAAACACCAATATTAGTTTGATTTATTATTCGCAAACATTCTTTTTTCCAAATTTGAGCATAATGAGTTTAACGGGTAAAATAACGCTATGACTACTCGGGTTTAAATCTATCAATCAGCCAATAGAAGTTTACAGTAAATAATACTCCTACCATATTTTGAAAAAGACTTGGGAGACTTTAAAAACGGTGAGATGGTAGATTTTGCATGTGTACGACACTGAACTCTGTGCGCCAGTCTTTAGCCTTGCCAGCACAATTCATCAACGTTGCGAAAAATTAATAAGTAATGAAAGCCATTCTGCAAATGCGTCTATGAAAAATGAACTTATCAAGCATTTAGACGTAAAATTTAAGCATTATAGTTGGAAGCACTCAAGCATAATTTATATTTATACCATATGGTTAATTGTTTGTGGTTGCTGAAAAGCTATTTTCCCGTTTCCCAACAGTGTTATTAAAATCTCCGGTAAATAACTTTTGGCAATTTCCGCAAGGCCTTCTGTACAGATCGTACACCTCCCAATTTATTTACGTTTTTCCGGGTCAGCATTCAATCATCCCGACAAAACGAATTTCTGCGAAAGTATCAGTTATTCCTCGAAATCCGCAGAGCATTGCTCGATAAGCCGGAAAACCAGACAGATAACTGGAAGACCATTCGCCGACTAGCGGAAACGCCGCTTGCAACATCGGTATTTCGCCGGAATTTCCATAACGCCATTGCATATCTGGTTATCCATTCCATATAATTGAATAGGGGATTGTGGAAAACGCGTTTATCATTGCACAACCGAACATCGGTGTAAATTACACGCTGTAACAACGCAATACGTAAAACGTAAATGCAGGCAGAATTTTTTCAATTTAAGATTAATAACTGCTTCCGGTTTTATTGCGGAGCGAGATTAGCAAAAATGGTACTTAAATTAATGGAGTTTGGTTAACTGATGTAAACTCGGTAGACTCTTGTAACATGTATGATAAGTGAACGCCGCTTAATGTGATCACGTCGGGACTCGGAGTATTTGATAACAATAACCGACTGACAATAATAAACGGCGAAACCATCCTTCAGTTGCTACAAAATTTCCCATTTTCTTCGCAAGTTCTTCTGCGTTGTGGCCTACCAACGGGCCATCCACACGTGCATCATATTCACGGACATTGGTGGCCCAGAGTGTCAATACGGATTCCATATAATCGCCTTTCCTAGTGCGGATTCTTTTGGTGTTAAATTGTCATTTTCCTTGCTATTCCAACAAGTTTTTTTAACATTTTACATAAACTAGATGCAAAATGTTTAATTGTGTTGCCGCATTCCGCTGGCTAATTTTCGGCAACTTATACTGTTCTTCACTGTTAATTTTTTAAGCTAATATTGCGTATCTTTTTTGCGGTAGTTATTGCACAGAGTATGATTGAGTTAGCTGCTGCCAATCAGCCTGCAGACTGTTAAGTTACGAGAGAGCGAAGTCCGGTACCATTCGAGCATGAAAATACAAACAAAACAATGCATACAAACAAGGATTTTGCTCGTGGATGGAAACAATCCTAAGAAATATTGATAACATAAACCGAAGTCATGATTACTGTAAACGATGTTTTTCCTATGTAGTTGTATATGTCCGGCTCGTTCTTCGCGAAAGTTATAACAATGAATGATAACATTTTCCGTGATTCCAATAAGCGGCGTGCACTGTAGGTGCATAATGGGGATGTGTATTATAGTTCGTTTAAACAAACTGGCAATTCACGTCATCAATTATTTTCATGGCGTAACAATTTTATACATCACATATAGTTTCAAAGAATTACAATTTTTATTACGGTAGTTTCTAATATACCAAACTTTGTAAAAATCCTCGGATTTGGTCTAATATTATCACTTTTGAATTATTATCCTGCCAAGATTTAGCTTTGACTGTTTTACCACACGATACTATCTCTTACAACACAAAAGACAATCAAGTAAGTGGAACAACATCTACTAACTATTCCGTTTTATTCGCACTTATTACGGCTTCCTGTTTAATTTTAGCGGACAATTTACTAATGAAACCATCAAAATAAGTGCAAGCTATAAACAAGCGATAGAAAGAGAATTTTGATTTACTAGATTGTCTTTCTTTTTGCCCGAAGTAATATCATGTATCACAACATCGAACACGAACTTGAAAAATTACGTTTTAGCTCATTTCCATACTATGCAATCGAAATGGAGAGTACCTACATTAGAACAGGCTGCGACCACCATTTTAAAATTGGCACTAGTGATTGAATACAAAGCGCGCACTTTATTGCCTGCAGCTAGACGTCAAGCGCAACAACGCCGCAAGTGCTGTATATGCATTTTGATGTTAATTAAAAAAAAAGCATAATAAGTTTATTTTGAATAGCATAGGAAATTCGACTTACATGAGAGTATATTAAATTAATTTAACTTTACATTAAACAGAAACGTAGAGAGAGGAGAGACAATTAAACACGATATTTAGTGCCTAACCAATACGATATTAGAATATAAATATGTGATAGATTATTTAAAGTAAATGCTCAAATCAAACATCTGCCAAAGTTCCGATATAATAAAGCACTCTTCTATATATGTTATTAAATACTGTTTGAGAACTATTAATTAAATGTAGATGTGAATTATTGCTTTCATTAATATAGTAGCTGGTAAAACTGAACGTTTTTCATGAATTTCAATAAATCAAGGACAATAAGTACTGAATATTACAGAAATAAATGTCTTTCTATCTGACATGCAACAGTGGCAGCTGTCCTACTATAGTTCTTACGATGAGCATTTGTCAGATTCGGATTAGCGCTTTATTTGCATACCACGAACTGAACGCTTTTCTGTCTTTGTTAGTTGCTCGCAGATTCATATTTCCGACAAAGACGCATGTCGTAGTGACATCTGCGAACGAAACAACACCAACACTGTACGTAAGACGTATTCTGTCGGCTGACACGTTTAGTAGAAAGAAACAGAGATACTTGAAGAATGTCGCGCTAATGCATCCAAACGCCGCTACTTAAATTTGTTTCCAGCAATATTTAAAATGTTTTGGAGGTTTATATGACAATATTTTATTTTCGAAAGTTACTTGTAAGAGGTTTTATTTACAATGTTGTTTATTGCTGAAATTTATTTTATACACTTTGGGAACCTTTTGTTTTTGCTGGGAAATAGTTCTGTAGATATCCTCGTTTGTTTTGGTTTGTGGAAATTGGTATTAAGAGGTTGAAGATAAGTTAATAGCATTTTTATGATACAGCCATTAAAAGGTAATTACAGTTACTGGAATGTATTCTTGAAAATGGTAAATGGTAAAACAGGCGTAAACAAACAGTATGGGTAAAATATACAATGACTTTTTTTAACGTACATTCTGTACACTACACCTCTAACTGTCATTCTTAATGTGTCGGGCATATTTTCAGTTTTTAACTTTTTTTTGGAGTTGTGTACTTTTTTTTGGAGTTGTGTACTTTTTTTTATTAATGGAAGGTTGTCTTTCTTTTACTGCACGATTTTCCGTATGGTCGGTAAACTTATTTTTAATGCATTTGCAACTCGTTCCCGAACCGCTACAATGTCGCGTAATGGGCCAAAATTGTCTTTTCCGCCTATAAAATAATCGAATAGATTTAACACAAACTGTTGATACGGCGCATTCAAAAAATTTCCGGACATTTCCAAAATCGATTTCTTTTTACAATAGCTAAACACCAACTAACATCCAACGTTGAACTGGTTAAGTACAATCATGCTTTCAAGAATACATTCCAGTAACTGTAAATACCTTTTTCTATTTCGGTTTTATAAAGCCGTTCTAAGCGCACTGTTTTAGCTTAAAAACAGTACGTTAAGGAGGCCTATAATCGTACTGTTTTTAGTTTGTTTTTTTTACGATGTTGGTAGTTCGATTTGAATTTGAAAGTTTGAAATGTCAGTTTCAGGCCAACCTGTCAGTCTGCCATAAAGTGTTTATAAAAACTCCCTAGTAATCGATTTGACGTAAAATTTTCTACATAAATTTATTTAAAATACTCTTAAACTTCCTCAATATAAAAAATAGTATAAAGAACACGTTTCATAAGACCACTTGTCGCACTCGTCCGTTGAAAAACTCGACGCTTCGCGTCTCGTTTTTCAAACTTGGACTCGTGTGTTAAGAAAAGGCCTTATGAAACTAGTTCTTTAATATACTATTTAATGGCTGTATAACAAAATGCTATTAACTTATCATCAACCTCTTAATACCAATTTACACAAACCCAAACGAACCGGGATCAACAGAACTATTTCCCAGCAAAAACAAAGGTTCCCAAAGTGTATAAAATAAATTTCAGCAATAAACAACAAGCGAACATTAAAAAAAATATTGACATATAAACCTCCAAAACATTTTAAATACTGCTGAAAACAGGTTTAAGTAGTTACCTTTAGATGCATAATGCAACATTCTTCAAGTATCTCTGTTTCTTTCAACTAAACATGTCAGCCGACAGAATACGTCTCACGTACAGTGTTGGTCTTGTTTCGTTCGCAGATGTCACTACGACATGCGTCATTGTCGGAAATATGAATCCGCGAGCAACTAACAAAAACAGAAATGCGTTCAGTTAGTGGTATGCAAATAAAGCGCTAATCCGAAACTGAAAAATGCTCATCGTAAGAACTATAGCTGCATGTTGGCAAACAGTAGTTCCATTTCAGGATGTCCACCGTGCCCTAACCTAACATTTTTGTTTCACTCATCCTTTATTTGTAATAAATATTTTAATTATTGAAATTATTGAAAAAAGAATGAACATAAATATTTATATAGCGGCCATAACAAGACAGACGCTTTCGGCCATATTTCGAAAACTAAAGATCCTAAGGAAATTGCTCAAAGATACCAAATTTCTATTACAAATGTTTACTTTTAAAAGGGGTTTTATTGTATAATTAAATCGATTTTCTATCACGTAAGATTTCTGAGGTGGTTCGAATTAAATTTAACATCTATCTACAATAGCTACGACATGAAAACCTCCACAAAGGCTGTATGACATTTGTTCAGTTTAATTAAAAAAGTTATTTAAGGGATCCTAAACCGGCTTTGAAACTCAAAATCAAGCGCTCTCTTTCTCGTATGCAGTCGTTTAATACATCCCTTTCTATATCTTACCAAAATAAAAGTAATTGATGGGGGTTTTCTACTAGGGAAATGCGCCATACTAAACAAGTAAAATTTGTTGCAGAGTCTTAACATGTTTTGATTGTAAGAGAATTAATTAAATCTTGACATTGGGGATTATATTCTTAAAATATGGTAGTTTGTTATTAATTTTAATAATTCCAAAGTTCAAATATATCAGACACGTGGGTCAATTCTAGTCGATTTTTTAATACTTTGGCAATTTTATATAACAGGTTCTTACAAATTTTTCGATCATTTTTCACTCTGTTACTGTATTATGGCTATTAATTAAAAAACCGTTTTTGAAAAGGCTGCAATTAATGTAGTTAAGATGACAATCGGAAACGCTTATTTTAGCTAATTATATGGGACTTCAGTGGTCCCTTAAGCCATTTAATTTTTCCAAAAGAATCCGTAAATTATTCGCCAGAAGTAAGTGCACTGAAATTTTCTACACCTGTTAGCTTTGCGTTCAAACCCTGTCATGGTTTTTCCTAAACATGAATGAACCGCATTCCCCTTATTTAAACGCAGGATGTGAGGGAAATGAAAGGAAGGATCGATTCCCAGATTCCCGTTTCCATGGTAACTGAAAACCGCCTCTTCCTCATAGTGTTCGTATCCGTTTTATCTCGGCTGCCACTCACGTTTCGACACATATGCTGACGATGGAAACACACACGACACTATCTGCAGACTGTCAGCGCGAGCAGCATTCAATATAAAACTAATTATCCCACGAAAACGTCGAAAGGGCTTTGCATAACATTTCCCACGTTAAATTTTATTTATGATGATTGGAAAATAACCTTATTGAGCTGGTTAATTGTTACATAAAATGCGGTTATTTTAAGCAAGAGCACCGTCATGTTGGAATGTTAGTTTCTGCAATCCTGATTACAAATTAATATTGTTCACTAGACTACGTCTTTTCTTCTAAAAACTATTGAACTCAAGTTTGAGCCCCATAAAATTCAAAGCTTAATAATTTCTGGTCTGCTGACGAGGCTTTGAAACCTTGTATTAGCCAAAAAAGTGTGTGGTTAGAGATGCGAAACGTCCTTGAATGTGGGTTTTTCGAGCGGCCTTAAATTAACTTTTTCTTGGAACCCAGAGGTATTTATTTTTGTACGATTCTCATCAGAGAAAAGTTTACTTGCCACAGTGGCCCTAAAAATCATTAAAAGAAAAATACAAAACGTTCGTCTTATCACAAACGAAGCGAGGTGTAGGAAGCGGCTGTTATTAATTAAGCTTTATCAAGGTGACTCCAGTTTATTCACCCATTTAATTCTTATCACTTGTAAACAGTATTATCCCGAGAATGTGGTGCAAGGAGAGACGGTGATAGACCGACCAGCTGTAGTTGTTTTTGTCTCGAATAATTAAATACTAATGCGAATATAGGATAATGACTTGGATATTGGCTAGATTTTTTAATTGTATATTTAAACGGTGTTAACCAATAAGTTGGTTTACAATTCAAACTGATCGAAACGATGGCGAGTACGGTAGCAATAGTAGTATTCGAAAATAAACTGTGTGATAAGAGATACAACTGAAAGAAGAAAAATATGCACATGTTAAGTGATATAGATGCTATTGAGATTTCAAAAACGGTAGGAATTTGAAGAACTTCGGTTTAGTGGGAAAAATTGTGGACTTTTATGAAGCCATTACTGCTTTGCTTTTTTAAACAACGCACAGTATTTGTGATGATAATTGTAAAAGTAATGCATAGTACTCTAGTTAAAATAAAATCCGTCAGTTTTACAGTTACAACAAGTGGCTGTAGTATTTTTTTTTATAAACGAAGGCTTCATAAATGTACACCTTTTTCCCATTTAACCAAAGTTTACCACTTATTCTTTCCTAGAGCCACTCAATTCGAGACACCTTGTATATTTATTAAAATAATTTATGTATTGTTTTATTTTTTGAATTTTACAAACATCAAATAAGTTTTTTTATGCTACGCTTGCTCTTTCTTCAAAGCACATGCGGTAATTTTGAGTAAAAGTTTTTTAAATTTAATAATAATATTAAAAGTAACTAATCATTTGGTAGTTTAAAAGTTTAAAACAAGACGATTTGAAAATAAAAGCGACTTTTCGAGGTTGGGTTTGGGGGGGGGGGTAAAAGTAAACACGGAACATGTGACATACATTCACTATTCAAAAAACTGCCGACATCTGTGGAGGAATTTAGGAAATCAAAAGCTTGAAAAAAAATTTAATTTGTATTAAACTTTGAACCTTTGAAAAACCTCATACCAGCGAAACGACTACAATAAGCTCTTATTATGACTGGGTTCAATTTAAATATTTTACTGGTAAGAGGTTCCCAAAAGGGCTCCATTAAAAAAAAAGTGTTTCTGTTTATGTAAAGCAACAAAAATTATAAAACGTGTTTAAATATTTACATTTTACATGCTAATTTTTTAAAATCATCAGCAATAGTCTTCATAAATGTACTCATTTTTTTGGAAGATACTCCTATCATTTCAATTTCCGCCGTCGCGAGCGTTGAATTTGAAATGTCCCAAAAAATATTTGAAATGATGGTTGTTTAGAATTACAGTTAAATATCGTAAACTCTTACAGAATATCTTCCAACACGAAGATTAATTAGTTTGGTATTGGGTCAGCAATAATAAAAATTGTTCTTTGTTGAGTTATTTTAAGAACATAATACAGACAAGATAAAAACCTTACGGTTTACCTTTAGCTTGTACTTATACCACACTCCGAATGATGCAAGTTAATTGTATTTACTTTAGATACCTATCGCATTCTATTAAATTAGTTCCCAAATTGTTTGGTTATACGAGGGTTGCCTTTTATATTTCGGGATTGGGCAACCCTAGTGCTGCCATCTGGCAACTGACGTCTCTATCGTAAAGTTTGACATTTTTGACGGTATTAATATCGGCCAAAAAATGGAATTAAATCTTGAACATTTTCGTGTGACTATTTTTTACAACTTGCGACGTAGATTAACTCAACAAAAGTGCATCGATCTATTTGAAAAAGAGCTCTGAGGTACCGAGTCGCATAAAATTAGAACTAACCATAGTTCAGACTTAATTAATACGCCAAATTTATTTAGCAACATAAGAAAACACCAAATCATTCTAAAAGTCTTTCAATAAAAATCTAGAATAAAAGTTTCCCAGTTTTCATACAAAAGATTTGAATTAATTGTATTTTCTGTAAAATAATTTCTAAATAGTATTTTGCGTTCAAATTCACACAACTATTTTTTAATTGTATACTTTGGTGCTTCTTAATAAATAAATCAATAAAGTTAAACGTTTTTTTTTTCAAATGAATTGTAAAAAACTAATTGTAGAATTTTTTTGTTGTCTTAATAATAAATAAATTCATCCATCTATTTATTTATTCACTGGATTGGTAGAAACTAATAGTATTTCCAGTGTTTTTACTTGTTGTGGATTATATTTTCTAAAAATAATTAGGTTTAGTAAGAATTTTTGAGACTGTCTGTACTCTTTGGATTGCCTTGAAGTAGTTTCCTTAACTAGAGCAGTGGTTAAGTAGTTTAGTACGCGGGGTTCGTTAACTATACCATAGTAGGATGCTGTAATAATATACAGGGCGAGTCGACAAGTTGAATCAGCTCAATGTCTCGATTATTCGAAGTCTTAGAAAAACATTTTTTAGGCAGATTGTAATAAGTAGCACCTTCTATGTCTAGGCACTACCAAACCATTTTGTAGCTATTATAACAAGCATAAGCAATTTTTAAAAATTCCTTTTAAAAATTATATTTCCATTACTTAAAACGTTTATTAGTGTCAATTATTACTCAGAACGTCGTTCTTTGTAATTACCTATTTAAAAACAAATCTTTTACCTTATGAATCCTCCTAAAATGTTTTAAAAAGATTGTAATTTTGGTCTATCAGGTCAAACCAGTGTCGTATTAACGTAAAATTGAAAATGAAACAAACGTACATCTAGCTGACATCACATACTGGGAAAACAAAGTTACTGTTACTGTCTGACACACTTTAAAATGGAGCATTTCGCATTTACGTATTAGTGTGTTCGCTATTATCGATTGCAGCCATTAGGGCATTAATTTGTGTAATTTAAATAAATATGTAAAATAATGAAAGAACCCGATTAACGAATATTAGCTATTATTTGAAATCGTAACGTGACACAAAGAGAGTCTCAATGGGTTGAAGTGTTGAAGCGCTAGACGTTTTAGCAGACTCACCCTATATATTTTTCAGTTGCTTGGCTTTTTTTTTTGTTGAGAAACAAGGATTTGTGCTTTGAATGTGTCAGTAGTATACCTGAATTCTGAATATCCATTGTTGTTTTTAGCAACTTATGCTTCTTAAGTTCAGCTGTTGGTCTCCGATAATTTAAAAGCTGTAAAGAAATTAAATTAACTACAATCTGAAAATCAATTTCAGACTACAATTCTCTAAAGTAGCAGAACGACATATTGTCCAATTGTTATTGCAATTGTAATTAAAAATACTAATCATAGTATGTATTACAAATTCTATCAGAGCTGTTTCTTTTGTATTCGTTTCCTTAATGAAACAGCTCTGATCGATTTTGAAATATATACTGTGATTAGTATTTCTATTTTTAAATACAATATAATCAGATTATTTTATTACATAAAATACAAATTTTTATTTCTCTTTTAATGAGGTCCTTTTTAAAAATTATTTCATTTACGAATGATACGATTTTTATGTTTCCATAAGGTCGTTCAGGAACCCTGATTACTAAAGTGGTCTGTAGAATAAGAAGTTTAGAAAACAGTGATGTATAACCTGCATGTAAAAAATCAAGTACAAACTAATTTTAAATAAATAGAAGTATATTATTATACTCTTTTAAAATGATAATTAAAATTTTTCATATTATGAGCTATTTTTATCCATAGATCCCTTAACGAGGACATCCGGAAATGTTTTTCATTATGCTTCTATCAGCCACATTTTTCTGTTTCTATTTTATGTGGTCTTTTTAAAGGCATCCTTAAATCCGATTATATAACAAAACGAGACAATAAGCAATAGAACGCGAAAAGTAGTTTTTCCTGTGACCTATCTCTCAAAATCTTCGTTCACATGTTAATGAACTTATTGAATTCGCAAAGTTTTTAAATTCCGAAGGCGTGTGAGAAGTCGTTAATAATGTAGTGCCTCCTTATGAGGCGTGCTGACGCATATAAGCAGAATTTTTATGAAGTTGGTAAACACGGAACGCGGTTTAAACTTTGTTGACTCTTCTCGTGGTTTAAAATCTAAAAGACCGCGTTTATAAGATGATAAGCTTTTTATTCTGTTTGCCCTTTTTGTACTGACACAATGCATCAATCAAAGGCATGTTGTTGCGCCACGTGACTGACTTAATTATTAATCTCTCTTTTAGTGTGGGATTAACAGACAGCGCGTTTCCAAGGAATGAGAAAAATTTGATAAGGAATGTTGTTGTAAATAAGCTGGTAATGTGATTAGTGACTAACAAACTGTGATAACCACTGTTGGTAGTAGGAGTGTTGTATTGCAAAACCATGTACTGTGTGAAACCGCGAAAAAATATCGTGTGAACTATGAAGTTCATTAAGTATCAGTCGAAGGGATACCCACCCCCTAGAAAGGGAGGCAGAAATCGCTACATCCATCGCTTCATATATGAAGGTACGTTAAAAAGATTTAAAATGTATTATTTGTGTAAATCGGTGTTGGTGTTAAGCTATAACAAAATCGGTCTGATAATAATTAATCACATAGGAGAATGTTTGCCATTTTCCTCTCTGCTGTTAGATAGTTTAGATTTGTAAAGGATATTCTATCCATACAAGTGAATCTACAAATATTCACATTTTAAGTTTAATAAATTTCTTCAAAATTAAATTGAAATTACAAATTACGTGCTTGTACTCGTAGTAAATGCTCATACGGTTTTACCTAAGATTATCAATTACTGGAATTGTTTGTTATTAGTTGCGATACGTAGAAATCTTATGAATCAAAAACAAAAATAGGCCTATTTTTATGCCTGCGTGACACAGTTTCTTTCCTAGTGCTTCATATTTCAATGTTGACGGAAACGAAATAACCAACCAAAAAAGAAAAATGAGAAAAACGTCAGACCTCTATTACTGTATTTCGCAACATCTCCGACTTTTCTTTTTCAGGAAGTCTGATCGAAATATCAATCTCACAAATGTCGATCAAATGGCAAAATCAGAAAAGCTTAATTTAGTTTAGAGAACAAGGCATTCACTTAATTTCAATTTGTGCTTTTTCTTATTATATCATGCTGCGGTGGACATTTGTTTCCGTGTTAAACAGAAACCATTTTGGTTTAAATTGCCACATCATATTCGGTGTCTGCAACTCCGTGCCCCTACGTAATTATAATGCAGAAGACGCTTTCCGGTGAATGTTTCGGGGAGGATATTACAAATTTCTAAATTATGCCATTTGTGGAGCGGCAAATGTCTCTTGATGCAAATTCGAGAGCAGAATGTACTAATTTTGTAGGTAAAATGTGAACGATGGCAAAATTAAACGTTGAGTATTATGTAAAGTAAACCAATTCATTGTGAAACATTTGTCGTTTGAGTTAATTAGTCCGAATTTTTTATTTACTAAATTATAGGCAAATGATAAATAAGATTGTTATCTACATAACATTTTAGTAGTAGTAGTAGTGAATTTATTTTAAATCTTATTTTGCAATTTTTAAATTACACTGTGGTAAAAGGACAACATACAAAATTTATTGTCCCATAGATCAGTGGCGGCTCGCGGGTAAAAAAATAGGTGAAGTGCTATTACAATAACCCTAACAATAACAAAGAGAAAAATTATAATTCAATGGCAACTTACCGTGTTTTTGTAGACCAAGTCTATTCATGTGTCCTTTAATGCGGCAAAATTATTTATTATGTCTTCGTAAAATGGTTTTTATTATTTTTTATTAATTCTAATAAGAGTTCTTTTTGAATTGAAATATTCGCCAAAGAAGAAAGCCTATCTTGAGATACTGCATTTCTTAAGTAGGTTTTTACTCGTTTAAGGCAAGAAAAGGGGCGCTAACTGACGAAGAACTTTTTGCAATTCTAATGAATGATTCAGAAGGTGAAAATGAAAACGAACTAGCGATGTAGAAGATGATATAGAAGAAAATGAAAATAATTTAGAGAGCGACAATAATTCATCTACTAGTAAGGAAGACGATTTTTGAGAAAATTTTGGAGACGAGTCGGATCGTAATGTTGCTGGTCTTATCTAAAAATATACTCAGTGACTTGAAAATCGCAACACCAAGAAGGAGTAGGAATTTTTTGACCGAACTTGGCAGAAACGTTTAGCTGCTAAAAGGTAGTAATTGATTAAAATTTTAAAGAAAAAGAATTAATAATGAGTTTCTTCCCCCCCCCCCCATTGGTTACACACTTCCCCACTCTTCGTGGCATCGATTCTAGCAGATGGTCGATTTTCTCTTGAGGTATTGTATCCCAAGCAACCTGTAATTCGTGCTGTGGAGCTTGCGGCGTCTGTGGAGGATACAGCAAGTTCCTCAGTCGTCTCTCCATAATGTCCCAAAGATGATCGATGTGCGAAAGATCGGCAGATCGGGGTGGCCATGGCAAGAGATTGACATTATCCTCTGCAAATCGATCCATAGAACGTCTTGCAATATGGGGACAGGCATTATCCTGCTGGAAAAGTGGGTCTTCCAACTGCTGAAGAAATGGAAGAATATGGTGTTCTACCACCTCATCCACATATCGCTGGGCGTTCATATTGCCTCGGATGAATAACAAACGGAACCTATTCCCATAAGTTATAGCAGCCCATACCATAATCCCCACAGTTTGGTGCACATGCCTCGCAACAGAAAATTCAACATTGCGACGTTCCCCACATGTTCGTCTGACCCTCATACGACTATCATGCATCCCCAAACAGAATCGGGATTCATCACTAAACACTATCCTGTACCACTCTAGGTTCCAGTGCAGTCGCAACCTGCACCACTCCAAACGTTGATGTTGGTGTTGAGCCGTTAGTGGTAACACAAGATGTGGCCGATAGGATTGCAGGCCGAAAGCTCTGATGCTGCGGTAAAACGTTCGAAGGGTTACAGGACGACCTTCATTAGCTAACCATTGATCGGCAATTGATCTGGTACTGGAGAATCGGTCTCTTGCTGCCATAAGTCGAAGATGGCGGTCCTGCACCTTATTTGTTCTTCTTCGCCCCCCGGTTCCTCTTCTGCGACGTTCCTGACCCTCCCTAGTCCATGCCTGATAGCAGCGCATGATGGTGGATTGGTTCCGGTTACGGCGATTTGCAATTTCTCTGAACGAAAAATCACCTTTCGCAAACCAACAATACGACCTCTGCCGAATTCACTTAATTGGCGGTAATTTCCACGTTGGCGCACTCTAGGCATGATCACACCCTCAAAACAAACGATCAAAACCGATAACAATAAAGAACTGAACAAAATCTCGCAAAATATACACCTGATAAAATTGTTAGAAAAAAACTGAAAGAACTGTCAGATAAGCCCTTATCACTTGATCCATATGAATGAAATTTTAATCAATTGCTACCTTTTAGTAGTTAAACGTTTCTGCCAAGTGTGGTAAAAAATTCCTACCCCTTCTTGGTGTTGCGATTTCCATGTCACTGAGTATACTTAGCTCCTAAGAAAGGTAGAACAAGAGAATCAAATTTTATTCGTACAGGTAATAGCAAGGATATTGAGTCGATTCTGGATAGTTTTTTGCTGTTTATATCCGACAAAATTATTGATATTATTTTGAAATTTACTAATTAAAGAGTAAATGAAATCATAACCAAACATAATGAAAATCATAATGACAATTTATGTGAACCATGGGCAGATGTAGATGTTACCAAAATACGTGCTGTTATTGCAATTCGAATTTTATCAAGAAGATTTACGGAAGTGAAAGAAAGCACTACTAGTTTGTGGTCTTCATCAAATAAGTCTCCGGCAAGGCCAATATATCAAGCATGTACGGGGATAAACAGATTTTGCAATATTCTACGCTTTCTTCGCTTTGACGATATAAATACGAGACTTGAAAGAAAAGTCACGACAAACTAGTTCCCATTCGCGACGTAGTTGACATATGTAGTAAATATTGCGGGGAATCATATTGCCCATCAATATATGGAACAGTTGATGAACAATTAGTAAGCTATCGAGGCCGTTGTCCATTTAAGGTTTATATCCCTAGTAAACCAGGCAAATATTGGATCAATATTTGGGCATTATGTGATGCGAAAACATATTACTGCTGTAATTTTAAAGTTTATCTGGGAAAGCAGGGAGAATCAGCAGAAAAATATCATGATCCACGCGTGGTAAAAACTTTAGCGAAAAATAGAAAAGATTTGCCTAAAAGTCTTTTGGATATAAAATCACGTGCAGTATATCCTTCTCATTTTCTCTTTAGTAACGACTTGACTTTAGTGTCTTATGTTACTAAACTTAAAAAACATGTGACTTTGCTTTCCTCAACTCATCATGAACATGCTATTGCTGGTAAAGATAATAAATTCAAACCAGATATGATTCTCGCGTACCATGAAACAAAAAGTGGTGTCGACGTATTGGACAAACTCGTATGAGAATATTCTTGTAAAAGAAACTTCAAAAGATGGCCACTTAGATTATTTTAAAATCTGATTGATATGGCATGTTATAATGCTTTTGTTTTATGCATAATTAAAAATCCACACTGGTAGCGACTCGTCTTTAAAATGTCGCAGAAAAATATTTATCCAAGAACTGGGGATGGAATTAGCAAAAACAAATATTGAGAGAAGAGCGGAGCAAATTGAACAAGATGGTCGAGGTTTTCAAACGGTAGTGACTACAGCTATTGAAAGTACTGGAAGAAAAATATGAAGATAAAGGAAACCAAGCAAGTAAAAGAGACTCGCTAATGTCCAATGCCCGCATAATGGGATTAGGTAAATAACTCGATGAATAAAACCACAGTCGAATACCACAAAATAGGTTTAATGTTGTTACAAGTTAACATTTTCGAACCC
This sequence comes from Limonius californicus, assembly GCA_014611495.1. Taxonomy (NCBI): domain Eukaryota; kingdom Metazoa; phylum Arthropoda; class Insecta; order Coleoptera; family Elateridae; genus Limonius; species Limonius californicus. The sequence goes on from JABXWE010040117.1 coordinate 16,047, forward strand.
ACTGGGGTTCATCTTCAGACTAAAATAATATACGCAATCTTTCATGTGAACAGAAAAAGTCAGAATAAACTTACCAAATAAGTCAAAAATTCAAAAAGCAAAAATCTGAACGATTGTAGGGAACAATTCGTCAATCGTAAAGGCACATAAACAATATAATTATAATAAGGGTTACAATACAATAATTAATTTTTACATTTCAGGTTCCATATGAACGAGAATAATTTTTTTTATCATAAAAATATTTCCTTTTTATCTTACAATGCATGTAAACACTTAATTTAATAAATATTGAATTAATACGGTACACTCTTACATATTTGATAATTTGGATACGTTTAAACATCAAAAACCAATGGGTGACCCTATTTTGGTAACTAAAGTTTTGTAGATATTTAGCAATTGAATGAAAATTTTAGGTGAAGAGGCACTTCACCAATTCACTTGGCGAGCCGCCACTAGATATTATGGAACAGCAGTATTCAGGGTTCCACTTTTAAAATGATGCGCTTTAACTTTAAGAAGTAGGCAACATACAGTACTTCGGCGAAACGACAATGTTTTAAATACTATACATTGGGAAAAAATGTAAATCAGAGTAGAATACTTGCTCGGTGTTATACGGCTTTGACAGTTGTAACGCCTCAAAGAGCTTTTACAACTTAGACAGACTGTAAGAAACTTTATTAAATGAGTCCTTCATTTAGCGAAAATGAGAGTTATGTTGATTTTCTGTACAATAGCGTATATTTTTACAGTACACAGTTTCTTATGAAACCTTAAACCTTGGACACGACTCATATGTTAAAATAATATGTATGTAGTCCTCTACTTGTGTTCTGAAAACTATGTAGTCACCTATGAAGTGTACTGTGTGTTGCCTATTTGATGAGCAATGAGCAGACACCTTGTATTAAAACGTTCAGTTTAAAACATATACGGGATGTATCAAACATAAGTACAAATATTTAAACCAGTAATAGATTGGCTCAAGTAGAATTCAATGGTACTACTCATTTTTGAAAAATCATTAAGTTTATTTCTTTAATTAAAATTAAAATTTTATTTGAGAACTGCTGATGATACATAGAAAATGTATTTAAGCTGTAGAAGGTTATTACCTAATTGTAAAGTAAATCCAAAGTGGCAAACACGTAAAAGCTTGTCTGGCTTGTGATAACTGAATAGAACTTACTGACCTACCTAATAGTATTGGTTTGTGGCAGGCGATATGAAATTTGTTTGCACCTCTGTCTTACTCTCCTTTGTATAACATGTCTTTGAACTCAAATTTTTGATATTATCCTGCGGTACTCAAACAATTTTGGTTCAAATTTTCAATTATTATTTTCTCATATCGTAAGGGTTCCATTGCCAAAGAAATGTTTTTTCTGGTTTGTATATATTGTAATCTACCATCGGATTTAATATTTGTACCTATTTCTGCTACACCCTGTATATAAAACGTAGGGGTACCATTTTTACATTAAATACATGGTATGTATTTGTCTTAATTAATTTAACAAAAATTAATAATATCATTATTTTTCTTGCACATCTAGAAGGTTATTTATTGTTCTCTGTCAATATTGACCCAATATCTATCGCTAAAAGCAGATTGATTATAACTGTAAAATCATTTGTTATCGTCTTAGATGTATAATCAATCCTGTTTATTTTACCGTTGCCCACCATACACGATCCGCCGCTGTTGTCGAGAGAAATAAAGATATTTTATCATGTACTACTAGGTACTTCTCTTTTCATCATTAGTATCAAAATAAACGTGCGTTTTGGATATTAGTAAATGTTTAGTCGACCGGTGCCGGTAGCTTATCACTAAGCCGGGGAAAGTTATCTGTCTTTCGTTAATGGCCAGTAAATGATAACTTACCATAAACACTTGATGCCCTTTTACCCGGTTGTAGAGACGCATTTACATACTGTAGTTTTGTAGAGGTGGAATTTCCATTTACATGAGCTTCATTAATACTGGTGATTTAATATTTGATTGATATTTAGAAAGTTTGAAGGTGGCTGTTCTACCGGAAATATGTCATCGATGTTCGAACAGCTTTGCCAAGCGATCAAAATTAGGACAGCGCTTATCGAATTATAATCCATAACAGCTGCATTGTTCTGCAATTTATAATACGTATAACACACGACAATTACTATTTTTATCATAAAACATGTTTGAATATTGCGTGAGGTTATGGGTGTGCTTCGACGAGTAAATTCTTGATTGGCTGAAGCTACGCCCTTGAGTAACTCAGGTGACAGTTCCGTAACACTCATGATAATTCAGTAATTTGAATTTTTATTGCTATTATCAATTTTTTATAATGATCAGAAAAATGTGTAATTATATAATTTTATTTAATTTTCTATTACTAATTTTGTAGCTTTCTCATCGCATAACCACAGTTCTTGTAGAAGCTTAGGCACTT
>JABXWE010040120.1:0-16465 GCA_014611495.1 Limonius californicus
TTATTTATTTTGTAACAGCAAGGTAGACTACACACATTACAGCTGTCTGTATTCCATAGGTATCTCAGTAAACTTTACATTGCTTAAATAAATAAAAGTCAAAGTAGTTACGTTCAATGTACTAAGAATGAAACTATTTACTAATAATGCAGTTTTACAATAGGTACATTTACAATATTTATTTCTTATAATATAAACAAAAGAAAAACGCAAAGAAAGCCATGAAATAACAATAAAATTAACAAGAACAATAAGTTAAATAAAAACAGCGAGAAAAATATTAATTAATGACGTAATAAAGGTTCAAACTGCCGTCCACTTTGCTGTTCACATAAGTCAATCCGCCGCAAAAGAGAATTTCTAACACAAGTTAGCAAGTGTGGTGTGATTGATCTACATGATTCAATTCCTTCAGGTAAATCTTCCTGAGCTTTTAGGGGAGTTTCCTAGACGTCGTTTTTACTTTACCCCACAAAAGGAAATCTAACAAAGTCAAGTCCGAACTACGTGGAGATCAAGGATAAATTGCACCTCTTGCAATTAATCTGTTCTGGAAAGTTTAATCGTGGTAGTTTCTTACAATTCTATGGAAGTGGGTAGGTGCTCTGTCATTTTGAAAGCACATACACTGTCTAACATAAAGAGGAGTGTCTTCTAGAAGTTGAGGCAAATCATTTTCAGAAAAATGTAAATACATTTCCCCATTTAAACTGTCCTCAAAGAAGTGAGGACTAACCATAAAATTGTCAATGATATCACACCACACATTTACAGTAATTTGCCGAGTCTATTGTGGGTTATCTTGCGAATGGAAATGGCAATTGTGTCACTATACACACTCATTGCTACTAAACGTCGCTTCGTCAGAAAATTGAATATTTTTTAAAAACAATGGATCACTAGTAACTTCGTTTCTTAAAAATTGACAGAAATTCACTCAACGTAAATAATCATTTTTAGTAAGGTGTTACACTAATGTGACGTGGTAAGGATGAAACCGGTTTGCTTCTAAAATGTTAAATACTGAACTTTGGTTAAAGCCTACAGTTCTTGCAACTGCTTGTTGGCTTATATGGGGATTACCAGTTACTTGTTATTTGACTGCAGCTTCAGCTTCTGCAGTTGTGACATGTCGTTGTCTTACTTTTGGCTTGGAAAACTGTCTATATTGCCCCAAATTTCTTTCCAAACGCCTTAAGGCATTCTGTGATGGAAGGAATCTATGCGGGTGTGTTTGTGGATACCGTCGTACTGCAAAATCCGCCGCCCTTCTGTATGCTCCCAAAATTAACATCATATCCGTTTTCTCGCTTTTAGAATACATTGAAACTAATTGTAATTACTACAAGAATCTATACAAATCAACAAATTCCTATAGAAGTTTGTTAAGTTTTGACAAAACAGTAGTTGACATTTGCCTGTCCAAAGGACTCTTAATGTGAACAAATATTTTTAATAGCTTAAAGGAAAAGTTAACTATGTTATTCATGCACATGTGAGAGGTGTAGGTTACCTACTTATTATAAGATGAAATGATCATACTGTATATATATATATATATATATATATATAAATATACATATGTTTTGTTTGTTGTTGTTGTTTGTTTAGTGTGACACCCGCTATCTAGTGACTACATGGCATGTATATATATTTTAATTATACAATATGATATTCTGACACCAATACAAATCTGCTACAAAGTGGCACTAAGCTGTCTACAAATATCGTCTGTGACGGTAAAACAGGCACCCAGCGTAGTTGTCAATGTTAGGGTGCCATTATGCGATGTTTTCTTTTTTACTTAGCGTGCGTATTATTATCGATTGTCATACATCCGTGAACAAACGTTTCCTGTTGAGAGAGATATGTGCATGCGCAAGTGTTGTACCGAATGGTTGTCCGCCAAAATATTTACAATGCTTTCCTATGGAAGTAGTGGCCAGTGTGTATTTACATATTCCAACCGCTTGTTGGCTTTATGCCTACCTAACTATGAGAATTTATGAATGGCACTTTTTAAATATACTAGCCGTTTCTCTGAAAGAATTTCATGAACATCATTATCAATTATCATAAAACGAGACCCGATTCAAGATCAAGCTGACGTTCGTGCCCTGAGTCACATCATGATATATAATATAACCTCTCATTTGAACGTCCGACAAAGTTAATTTTGGCAAATATTGTAGATTGTAAATCTTGATATTACTTTTTTGTAGCTTCTTCTTCGCGTGCTTTACGAGACATAGCGACCTTCTCTCATATGCTTGTGTTGCGCGTTTAAAGTGCCACAGACATAGAGGACCTACAGCATCACGTAGGCTCCAAACCGCGGAAAGTGTAAACACATCTACTGCAGGGAAGATTTACCAGGCAGAATACCTAGCTGATGTGCATTTGCTTGCGAGGGAGAACGGCCGTTAAAAAAACCGATGTTTCGATACTGGGAATAGAACCCAGCGCCTTCAGCGTAGAAGTCTAACGCGCTAACCTCTAACCCACCACTGCCTTTGTGGCTTAACTGAACCCATTAACTTAATTAAAAAATTAGCAAATTTTGTCGGAGTCGTGGATGACTTTTCTTAAACGTCAGTACAAACTCGTAGTATTTATGTTTAAAAAATCGAAATTTTGAAAGTGGATATAACATAACAATAAAAGGGATTAACTGAAAGAATATTGTATTTAAATGTGATTAACTTTAAATTGAATGATGTACATTTCTCATAAGAATTCATTGAAAATTGGGTCCGAGTTCGTGCGGTACAAATTGCCGTAGCATTCAGGGCATTACGTCACCAGAGAAAGAGAGAAATAATAAGTGAGAAATGTCTAATTTTGATATTTTGGTAATCTCGCCACCTACCACGTCGCTGTGAAATCCCCTTGCGAAGCAGTAATTTCTACTTTGCAAAGTCAAAAAACAAACTGTTAAAAGGAAGATTTTGGTTTCAAAGTAATTCGAATAGCCACTACCTAACAGTTGTTACGTTCTTCAATTTTATAGAGCCTTCAATTGTGAGAATCGTAAAATACGTGCCGGGTTCGGGGTGGTCGGTGAATCCCCAGGTTATCGCCCGCGAAATAGTGTATCTTTTTTGCGTTACTAAGTAATTTTTACTTGTTTCCCGGTTCCATAACCAACACGTTATAAACTACTTACTGATTAGGTGTTGGTTGTAGTGGATACACAAGCTGTTATGAATTAGAACGTATCTAGAGCTGTTCTGAGTGAAACGAATTTAAATAACCAAAACTGAAGGCATTTGGAGATATTTATTAATAGACACGAATTGACTTCCAAATACAATAACTACGAAAAAATACAAAGATTATTTATTTATTACCACATTGAGAACTACATTAGGGCAATTATTATATTTATTTAATGCTAATGTCAAAAAATGATTGAAATAATTAGATATTTAATTCATGATACACTGTACTATTTTGTGGTTTTTACTTTTAATAGATACACAGTTAAAAATAGAGCATTGCCTAAAATGAGGCATATTTTGTGCATGAATGTTTTAATTTGTCAACAACGTCAAATCAAGTTATCTAATGTTAAAAATTCTAACCGATTGACCTAATACATTATTTATATAAAAAATACTCCTAATATATTTTTTTATTTAAATAAAAACGACTAGCGTAAAAAATTTTATACGACGCTGGATCGTTAAATGCTTACAACAGATTTCCAAAATTAGAAAATCGAAGCCCGAATGGTCTCGATTTTCCAACTGTTTCTCGATCTGTTATAAGCGACTTACCGATTTTGGATCGTAATATGCTATAGCGGTGTTGCCATATCGTAGGTGTCGGAAAATACAAGACATTGCAAGGTGCTACATTTACAACATTTAATTAATTTTATATACGTGTATATAGCAAAACGACCTCTATAATAAAATGAACTAACTAAACTGTATATCCCATAATAATGGGTGTCAATATGGTTCCCGATCTATTTTGTTAAACGAGAAGCGTAGGACGAATTGATACACAAGAAACACTGCGGCTGCCAAAGGCGGGTGCCTCTTGGTATTTGTGGGTACCACAATAGCAATGAGTATGCGGTTTGGGTGTCACAATGACAATTTATATGTATATATATATATATATATATATGTGTGTGTGTATGTGTGTTAGCATTACTTTGATCGCGTCTTCAATATTAAAAATATCGCTAAATAGTATGAACAAAATGAATAGAAATACTAAGAAAATTTAGTTCCTTAGGATATAAAATTACTTTCTGATATATAAAATATTCGACTGGAAGAGGGAAACTACATACACTTTTGTTCTTATTGGATTGCTTCTCATTACCCTACATCAAAATGAAGACTGATTCATTGAGCTTTAAAATTATGAAATAATACATAAGGTGTTTTATGAAACATGAGAAACAAATTAGCTAAAACCCTGTATTGGCTTATGTTTATATTCAATTCGAATTAACCATAACAGTAGATAGTTCCAAATTTCATACACACCACTGAATTTCTCGGAAATTATAGTATTTAGACTTCAACAATGTTATGATATTTTAATCTTCTATTGTAGGAATTTCTGTATGAAAATATACATTTCAATTTAAACTAATAACACAATCTAGATTTATTTCGTCTAGATAGAACAGCCTGTGTATGTAAATTATTGTCAACAGTGTAGAGCAAAATTCCCTATCGCTTTATTATATACCGTTAGCTATGTTTTTAACATTAAGGTCATTATAAAAAAATTACACGTTGTCGGGATGTCTTGTAGATGTATTTCTAAATTTTAACGAGGTGGTATGGTGAGTGTTATCAGACTCGCCCTGTACAATAGGGTATTTCTTTATTTGTTTTGTGATCAGTACAGTTCATTCGAAAATATTTAAATACATTTTATACGAAACAAATTGCAAAGATTTAACGTGGTTGGTGGATTTAAGAATGTAATACTTATGTGTTAAACCGTTTTACTGTTGTACTCGTGTTGGCATGAAAATAAAACTAAATAGTTATTTAAAATCGTGGGGATGTATTAAATGGACATTCATTTTCGGAAACGAATTGTACATAGACGAAGGATTGTATCCAGGAATCGATTGTTGAGATACACTGCTGCCACTGGCGACAAATTACTAGAATTGAATTTTGTTAAGATCAAATATTACAACCGTTCGGTAAAGGCTTAAACTACTTGTTTGGTGTGTCTTGTTGTGTTTGTGTTTCCAATCAACAGTTCGGAACAAAATAAGGGTATTACACGAAATAGTAATATAATTTTGGGGAAATACAGTATACTCGTGATAACGCGAACACAATAAAACCAGGTTCTTTATATTATCGCAACCAGATCACCCATTCTTATTTATTAATGAAAAAAAAGAAATGGTAGTATTTAATATACACCTAAAAGGACATTACATTTTCGGTTTCGCTAGAATTTTATGATTTTAATTGGAATACCCTATATAGTGTATTGTATTTTAATTGGAATGCTTACTATTGCAATATATAAACTTACTTATTAATAAATGGAAGCTATTAGCAATAGTGAAAAAAAAGAGGGATTTTCTCATATGTTAACAACTAATGCAGTTAAGCGAATTATATGTAGTTAGTGGATTTTTATGGAAAAATGGCGAAGATCAGACACATTTTAATGGTCTAGGACGTTTCAGCGCGGTTGGTTTGGTGCAGTTCGTTTGGGCGCAGGGACAGTTTGCCGCAGGGACGGTTTCGCGCAGGAGCTGTTGGGCGCAGGGATGTTTGGCCGCTAACATATATTAAAGAAATTTATTTCTTAAAAAGTTTTGTGATATTAATACAACAGCTGAATTATCCAATTTTATTAATAAACGATGCTATGCACAACACGGCCCGACTTACCCGGGTTACCGTGTTGGTGCGAAATCGTTCTTGACTTGCCTGGTGTGTGTGGATGATTTTGTTCATGGTCCTGTTACTCTTATAATCCGATCGTAATACGAGGAGTGCCATTAATTTGATCCCCAATGGCAAATGGAGACCGGGAGCCAGCACCGACCATTCAGGGATTTAGAAAAATTTCCTACCTCTGGAGCGATTCGAATCGGGAAGCGTTTGGACTATTACATCCAAAGCTTGGCTGTCTTACTACTGAGCTACCCCAGCCCTTTTTACTGTATTATACCTTTTCTAATTACGTCTATGTGCTTTCAGTCTGTTCGAAGTTAACTGAAAAAAACATATATTTCTATAACGATTGCCACCGATTCTAGAGAACAACGACTTTATTTCTCATCATTAGTTTGGTTTTAGAAGCCAATACAGCACTATAGATCAAATACCCAAGGTAGTCAACATAATTAACAACGCATTCGAAAAAAAATGTACTATTTGGTAGCATTTCTGGATATTGGCGAGGCCTTTGATGAATCACTTATGTAAACAATCTTAAGCAGAATCTCCCATATAGCTTCGTGATTGTTCTTAAATCCTATCTAACAGAAAGAAACTTCCTAGTGAAGTACCAGGATGAATATAATGAATTACTACTAATTCAGTCTGGAGTGCCACAGGGGAATGTATTAGGGCCCATTCTGTACATTTTATGTACGGCCGATCTTTCAACAACCAACAACCAACATAACTACAGTTGCCACGTATGCAGACGATACTGCAGTGCTCGCAGTACATACCAATCCAACAATTACATCAGCACATCTTCAAAGATCATCTTCAAGAAAATCGAAATCTATTATAAAATTGGCTAATCAAATGGAAAATGAAAGCTAATGAACTGAAATCAGTATACGTAACATTTACTTCAAATAGAGAAACCTGTTCTCTAGTCATATTAAGCGGTAAGCAACTGAGCCAGGCAGATGTTACAAAATACCTAGCAATGCATATAGACAGACGTTTAACGTGGAGAATACACCTATTCACAAAACGCAAGCAGCTTGGTCTAAAATTGAGGTAAATGTATTAGCTGATTGGCAAAAAATCCCAGTTAAAACTGGAAAACAAATTGCTGATATACAAGGTAATCTTGAAAGCTATGGGGACATACGGGATACAGCTGTGGGAACCGAATGCAATTCTAATCTGGAAATGTTATAACACTTTCATAATAAAGGTTTACGAACAATAGTTAACGCCACATGGTATGTTACCAAACCACAATTGCAAGAGACCTATAAGTACTATCGATTACAGATGAAATCAAGCGATTTAGTGTAAATTACAATGCTGGAACTGAACTGCATCCTAATATGCTCGCGAGAGAACTATTCACAAGCACTATTGGTGAAGTGCGAAGACTGAAATGTTTCAGACCCAATGAGATAACGTTACATAGTAATAATTCTTTAAAAAGTCTGTTACAAAAACTTAAAGTCACATAAATACAAATATATTATTTAAAACTCAGACAAATGCATCACTCTTGGTTGAGCTCAATGATGATGAACTCAAGCGACTACAGTGCCAGAACTGAAGTGCGTCCTAATGTTATATAGCAATATTTCTTTAAAAAGTCTGTTACAAAAACTTAGTCACTAAATACAAATATATTATTTAAAACTCAGACAAATGCATCACTCTTGGTTGAGCTCAATGATGATGAAATCAAGCGACTGCAGTGCCAGAACTGAAGTGCGTCCTAATGTTATACAGAAATATTTCTTTAAAAAGTATGTTACAAAAACTTAAAGTCACTAAATACAAATATATTATTTAAAACTCAGACAAATGCATCACTCTTGGTTGAGCTCAATGATGATGAAATCAAGCGACTGCAGTGCCAGAACTGAAGTGCGTCCTAATGCTATATAGAAATATTTCTTTAAAAAGTCTGTTACAAAAACTTAAAGTCACATAAATACAAATATATTATTTAAAACTCAGACAAATGCATCACTCTTGGTTGAGCCTCAATGATAATGAAATCAAAACGCCTACAGTTGCCAGACGTGAAGTGCGTCCTAATGTTTATATAAATTTTCTTTAAAAGAGTCTGTTTACACAAACTTTAAAGTCGAACATAAATACAAATATATTATTTAAAACTCAAGACAAATGCATTCCACTCTGGTTGAGCTCATGATGATGAAACAAGCGACTAAGTGTCAGAACTGAAGTGCGTCTAATGTTACATAATTAGCATATTTTCTTTTAAAAAGTCTGTTATACAAGAACTTTAAAGTCACTAAATACAAATTATATATTTAAAATCAGACAAATGCACCTCACTTGTTGAGCTCAATGATTGATTGAAATCAGGCGACTGCAGTGTCAGAACTGAAGTGCGTCCATATTCTATTATAGCAAATATTTCTTTAAAAAGTCGAATACAAGAAACTTAAAGTCACATAAATACAGATTAGTTATTTAGAGCACTCAGACAATGCAGTCACTCTTGTTGAGCTCAATGATGATGAAATAACAGCGACTACAGTGCCAGAACTGAAGTGCGGTCCTTAAATGTTTAGTAACATTTCTTTAAAAAAGTGCGTCATAAAAACTTAAGTCACATATAATACAACGATATATTCTGTTAAACTCAACAAATGCATCACTCTGTGAGCCTTCAATGATGATTAAATCAAGCGACTGCAGTGTCAGATACTAGAAAGTGCTCCTAATGTTATATTAGTACAATTTTCTATTAAAAGACTGATACAAAAACTTAAAGTCACATAAATACAGATATATTATTTAAAACTCAGACAAATGCATCACTCTTGGTTGAGCTCAATGATGATGAAATCAAGCGACTACAGTGCCAGAACTGAAGTGCGTCCTAATGTTATATAACAATTTTCTTTAAAAAGGCTGTTACAAAAACTTAAAGTCACATAAATACAAATATATTATTTAAAACTCAGACAAATGCATCACTCTTGGTTGAGCTCAATGATGATGAAATCAAGCGACTACAGTGCCAGAACTGAAGTGCGTCCTAATGTTATATAACAATATTCTTTAAAAAGTCTGTTACAAAAACTTAAAGTCACATAAATACAAATATATTATTTAAAACTCAGACAAATGCATCACTCTTGGTTGAGCTCAATGATGATGAAATCAAGCGACTACAGTGTCAGAACTGAAGTGCGTCCTAATGTTATATAGCAATATTTCTTTAAAAAGTCTGTTACAAAAACTTAAAGTCACTAAATACAAATATATTATTTAAAACTCAGACAAATGCACCTCTCTTGGTTGAGCTCAATGATGATGAAATCAGGCGACTGCAGTGTCAGAACTGAAGTGCGTCCTAATGTTATATAGCAATATTTCTTTAAAAAGACTGATACAAAAACTTAAAGTCACATTAAATACAAATATATTATTTAAAACTCAGACAAATGCACCTCTCTTGGTTGAGCTCAATGATGATGAAATCAGGCGACTGCAGTGTCAGAACTGAAGTGCGTCCTAATGTTATATAGCAATATTTCTTTAAAAAGACTGATACAAAAACTTAAAGTCACATAAATACAGATATATTATTTAAAACTCAGACAAATGCATCACTCTTGGTTGAGCTCAATGATGATGAAATCAAGCGACTACAGTGCCAGAACTGAAGTGCGTCCTAATGTTATATAACAATTTTCTTTAAAAAGGCTGTTACAAAAACTTAAAGTCACATAAATACAAATATATTATTTAAAACTCAGACAAATGCATCACTCTTGGTTGAGCTCAATGATGATGAAATCAAGCGACTACAGTGCCAGAACTGAAGTGCGTCCTAATGTTATATAACAATATTCTTTAAAAAGTCTGTTACAAAAACTTAAAGTCACATAAATACAAATATATTATTTAAAACTCAGACAAATGCATTCAACTCTTGTTGTAGCTCAATGATGATAAATCAAAGCGACTACAGTGCCCAAACTGAATGCGTCCTAATGTTATATAACAATTGGTTTCTTTTAAAAATGCTGTTACAAAAAACTAAAGTCACATAAATACAAATATATTTATTTAAGAACTCAGACAAAAGCATCACTCTGTTGAGCTCATGATGAATGAAATCAAGCGACTACAGTGTCAGAACTGCAGTCGTCCTAATGTTTATGTAACAATTTTCGTTTAAAAAAGGTCGTTACAAAAACTTAAAGTCAATAAATACAAATATATTATTTAAAACTCAGACAAATGCATCACTCTTGGTTGAGCTCAATGATGATGAAATCAAGCGACTACAGTGTCAGAACTGAAGTGCGTCCTAATGTTATATAGCAATATTTCTTTAAAAAGTCTGTTACAAAAACTTAAAGTCACTAAATACAAATATATTATTTAAAACTCAGACAAATGCACCTCTCTTGGTTGAGCTCAATGATGATGAAATCAGGCGACTGCAGTGTCAGAACTGAAGTGCGTCCTAATGTTATATAGCAATATTTCTTTAAAAAGTCTGTTACAAAAACTTAAAGTCACATAAATACAGATATATTATTTAAAACTCAGACAAATGCATCACTTTTGGTTGAGCTCAATGATGATGAAATCAAGCGACTACAGTGCCAGAACTGAAGTGCATCCTAATGTTATATAGTAATAATTCTTTAAAAAGTCTGTTACAAAAACTGAAAGTCACTAAATACAAATATATTATTTAAAACTCAGACAAATGCATCACTCACGGTTGAGCTTAATGATGATGAAATCAAGCGATTACAGTGCCAAAACTGAAGTGCATCCTAATGTTATATAGTAATAATTTTTTAAAAAGTCTGTTACAAAAACAATAGAGGAAAATCAACTGTTCATCTAAGACCACACCGTGTATCGAAAGTCGGCACACCTATTACTGCACAACCCGGGTTCTCAGCCAACCTGAATAACTCCACCTATTCAAACATCGCCATTAGGCAGGAATCAAATAATCAGACTCAAGAAAGTAGAAACAACGACATCACATTATCTCAATTCCTAACGAAATTTGATACCATGTTTAGCTAACTCATGAGCCAGAATAGCATGATGATGAATCTGTTTACCACGCTAGTTGGCAAACTCAATTAATGGACTCCCTTCGTACAGCTTCATGTAATGCTAACGGGTTAGCACAACATCGCCTAGTAGTCGAGTTATTCCTCAAAGAACAAAAAATCGACATCTTATTGATTTCAGAAACTCACTTCACAGACAGGAGCTACTTCAACATCCACAACTACCGAACATATAACACAAACCACCCTAGCGGCACAGCACACGCAGGCTCTGCAATAATCATTAACAATAAATTATCCCATTATGAAATGGAAAAGTTCACAACCGACCATCTTCAAGCTACTATTATCAACGTCAAAAGCCCCAATGGTTCTCTGGTGGTAGCAGCAATTTACTGTCCGCCCAGACACTCTATAAAACAACATCAATATGAAGCATTCTTTCAAAAATTAAGTAGTAGGTTTATAGCCGGCGGAGACCACAACGCTAAAACTCCAACTTGGGGTCTAGGCTAACCACTCCTAAAGGACGGGAACTACACAAGGCTATGTTGGCTAACAACTACAACCAGCTATCTACTGGCGAGCCAACATATTGGCCGACAGACTTAAATAAAATACCTGATGCTGTCGATTTCTACGTCACAAAAGGCCTATCTTCAAACTATTGCAAAGTGGACCAGTGCTTTGACCTCTTTTCAGACTATTCATCAATAATACTTACAATCAGCGCCTCTGTAATCACAAAGCAAAGAAAGCCTTCACTTTATAACAGCCACACTAACTGGGAAATGTTTAGAGAGTACCTAACAGACAATACAATAATCAACGTTTCACTAAAAACAGAGGATGACATTGACTCCGCAAAGTCGATGGCACATGGGCAAGAACTGAAGAAGAAAAAGCCGAGCTCTTCACGGAACACCTATCAAATATATTTCAATCGCATCTCTCCGTAGCTACACCTGAAGATGAAAACGGTATCTTAAATTATCTAAATGCTCTACTGCAACTAAGCCTACCAATACAACACTTCATACCCGCAGAAATAACAACAGAAATCAAAAATTTAAACTACAAAAAAGCGCCGGGGTATGACCTTATCGCCGCCAAACCATTAAAAGAACTGCCCCATAAGGCGATAATGGCAATAATACAAATTTTCAATACCGTTATAAGGATGCAGTATTTTCCAATCCAGTGGAAATTTGGCCAAATAATTCTAATTCAAAAACCAGGCAAACCCACTCACGACGCTACTTCATATAGGCTAATAACCCTGTTGCTAATACTATCGCAAGTTCTAGAACGGCTAATACTGAAGAGACTGGCTCCCATAATAGAAAAACAGGAGATAATCCCCAGCACCGATTTGGATGTAGACGGAAATACTCCACACTAAAACAAATCCACAGAGTGGTCGACGTTATAGAAAAGGATCTTGAAGAACATAGATATTGTGCAGCGGTATTTCTGGATGTGAGCCAGGCATTTGACCGTGTCTGGCACCCTGGTCTATTATACAAAATTAAATTGTCTCTACCACACCAATACTACCTTCTCATTAAATCCTACCTAAACGAGAGGTATTATCAGGTCAAGTACGAAGAAAGCCAGTCTAGTCTATATCAAATTAACGCGGGCGTTCCACAGGGTAGTGTCCTGGGACCAACTTTATACCAAATCTTCACAGTAGACCTCCCATGCGACGAAAATGTAGTGACAGCCACATTCGCGGACGACACCGCACTACTATCATCTCACTCAGACCCTACACTAGCATCAGCAAACCTACAAAGCTGGCTCAACAACATGCAAAAATGGTTACAAAAGTGGCGCATTAAAATTAATGAAAACAAATCCATAGCTATAACATTCACCACAAAGCGTAGCATCGCTCCCCCGGTCTCGCTGAATGGCATACAAATCCCAATTAAAGAAGAAGCAAAATACCTCGGCATGCATCTAGATCGGCGACTAACGTGGAGAACCCACCTTATGAAAAAGAGAAAAGAACTGGACATAAAAATGAAAAAGATGTACTGGCTTCTAGGGCGAAAGTCCAAATTATCGCTTAACAATAAAGTGCTAGTGTACAAAACAGTGCTAATTCCTGTGTGGACATACGCGATTCATCTTTGGGGTTGTGCTAAATCATCGAACATTGAAATAATTCAAAGGTTTCAAAACAAAACCCTTCGAACTATAGCAAACGCGGAATGGTACATCAGCAACAAAACACTACATGAAGATCTCAAAATTCCGTGGATCAGAGAGGAAATCAAAAGACACATAAGAAACTTTGTGAACAGGATACATAATCATTCCAATGTATTAGTGCTCAATTTATTAGACAATGTAAATACCACTCGACGTTTGGATAGACTAAAAACATTAGACCTTACTAACTAGGGATTGGTATAATTACAGGGGGTCGCCATTGGGCGACCACCCCTCTCATGTCGATTTAGTCAACATAGTATGTAAGAACAAATTTGTTTGTTAGCCGTATGGCTAGTTGTAAATATTGCACTAATAATAATAATAAAAAAAATAACACAGACAAATGCATCACTCTTGGTTGAGCTCAATGATGATAAAATTAAGCGATTGCAGTGCCAGAACTGAAGTGCATCCTAATGTTATATAATAATAATTCTTTAAAAAGTCTCTTACAAAAACTTAAAGTCACATAAATACAAATATTTTATTTATAACCCAGACAAATGCATCACTCTTGGTTGAGATCAATGATGATGAAATCAAGCGATTACAGTGCCAGAACTGAAGTGCATCCTAATGTTATATAGGAATAATTCTTTAAAAAGACTGTTACAGAAACTTAAAGTCACATAAATACAAATATATTATTTAAAACTCGGACAAATGCATCACTCTTGGTTGAGCTCAATGATGATGAAATTAAGCGATTACAGTGCCAGAACTGAAGTGCATCCTAATGTGCCCGCGAGAAATCTATTCACAAGCACTATTGGTGAAGTGCGAAGACTACAAAATTTCAGGCCCAATGACATAACGTTATATACCGTCCGTTACAAAAACTTAAAATCACACAAATACAAATATATTACTTAAAACTCAGACAAATAACAACACTCTTGGTTGACACCAACCGGGTCTGCGTCGAAACAGGTCTGTGCCAAACCATCCCTGCGCCCAAACGGTTCTATACCCAACCTTCCTTGAACCCAAACGGATCTGCGCCAAATAGGGTCTGCGTTAAATAGGGTCTACGCCAAACCGGCCGCCAGATGGGCGCGCCAAAACGTCCTTTTTTTTTACTTTATGTTCATGTTTATTTATAATAATAATAATAATAATAATAATAATAGAGGTCTTTATTTCCCAAAGAACATATTGCACATTTTACAAATATGACAATATGACAAATATTATGACAGTAATAAAATATTAGTTCTTATGTTATGTGGTGGTTGATAATAAAATTCTAGGGTATATATTACGCAGCCTTCTATGAAGATGAGTGTCACATTATCGCGATTGTATTGTAATTTGAATCGGTACCATGTGTACGTACGAGGTGTATTCAGAAACGGAAGATCGTTTGCTCATAAAAAAATTATTACAGACAAATGATTTAATGTACATCCTAGGTTAGTTGTCAATATATATATTTCAGATAGTTTCTACAACTGGGGACAAGTGTTGAGATAGCTACATTGTCTGAAATATGGTATCGGCCTGCTATAACTTTTCGGTACCTAGCGATTTCCTAAAGCATTCAGCTTAGAAATCATGAATTACTTGTTTTCTTGAATTATATTTGACTTTCCGATAGTGAATCAGAAATTCATGAAATACTAAACTGAAGAACTGGTTGATGAAATTAAAACAGTTACAGTACCACAAACTGTGTGCTAGGCGGATTTCAACTAACATACAACTTTGACAAACACTTGTGCAGCATTACTACAGGAATGAAATTTGACCAGTTATTATATTGGAAAGTAACCTTAACTGCATGTCAAGACAACTTTTTTGTGGGGAATTTTTCTTTTTTCTTACATGTGAACGATCCGCTTTCCATGACAACTGTCAAGCTGACAGATTGCATTCGAAAAATCGACGTTGTATTTTGTGAAATTCAAGTGTATTTCAATGTGATTTGCGATCCTGCAGCTGTCACACGGTGGATGTTAACCTAGAGCACCCGAATGAGTCTAAAATATAGTTGCCCCTCGAGTTTCAACGAGTAAGGACATTCCGATATCGCCGATGTTTAAGAGCGCGACATAGCGGCAAGTGCGGCCGAAAGGCCAAGTGATTAAAACAACCAAGTAAGTGAACACAAATAATTTTTACAATAAACATTACGCGCGGCTTAATCAAACAAAATGAGGCATTCTTACGGCTTTAATTCACTTTATACTAATCAGAATGGTCATATGCAGCAGTCAACGACCGTCCAGTTCCCATCTTATCAACAACAAATTCTGCAACAATCAGCATCGCCGGCGCTATCTTTGCCACAAATGCAAATGAACTATCAGCTGGCAAACAATCAATACCCTTTCAATAATCAACAAGTCAGTAACCCACAACAAATTTACTATTCCCAGCCGCCAAATGTGCAACAAAATGTCATAAATACGCTTCCCACGGAAGAACTACCGAGTAACAATGACTTAGCAATGCAAGATAGTGATAGGTTTGAGCCTCTAACAAACGAAACTGTTGTAGAAACTGTGAATACTATGAGTCAAAAAGAAAAACCTCTGGATATATCGAAACCTCCTCCAATATTCATTTATGGAGTAGTAAATTAAAAAAAAAATGGCTGAAAACTTATCTAAAGTCACATCAGAAGGAACATATCAAAGTAAAGCTTTAGCTAACGATACAATCAAACTAAATGCAAATACCCCAGATACGTATAGGAAGCTTATAACACACCTGAATGATGAAAAAATCATCCACCACACATACCAGATGAAGTAGGATAGAGCCTATAGAGTAGTTATTCGTAATCTCCATTACTCTATTCCAATCTCAGATATAAAAGAAGAGCTGGAAGCAAAAGGACAAAAAGTTCGCAATACTATAAACATTAGACATACAGTAAGCAAACTACCATTAATGCTATTTTACGTTGATCTTGAACCACAACCAAATAATAAAGAGATATATGATCTTCAATACCTAAGCAACATGCGAGTCCAAGTAGAACCACCTAATAAAAAGAAAAGCATAATTCAGTGTACAAGATGCTAAAAATACGGACACTCTAAATCGTATTGCACAAGGCATTACAAATGTGTAAAATGCGGAGGCAACCACATCTCAACAGCATGTCAGAAACCCAGAGAAACGCCTGCCAAATGCGCACTCTGTGAAGGAAATCACACCGCCAATTATAAAGGGTGCACAGTTTACAGAGACTTGCAAAACGCAAGAGGCAAGCCTGCAAACGTGGATCGTCAAATTCCAAATCATTCCATTTTGCAGGTTGCAGATAATGCCCAACAG
>JABXWE010040124.1:0-36155 GCA_014611495.1 Limonius californicus
AAGAAGTTCGAGAAGGAATTTTGTTTTTGACGCTCGGAATTCCCAGAAGCGTTCAAGGTTTAGCACGAAAGAAAAACAGGAGCTTGCGATTAACACAAAGAGCTATTGACACAATTTGAGCTAAGAAAGACAAAACAAAATACCGAAAATAGTAACCAAAATAAGAATTTAATTAAACAGCGATACTAATTTCTACGAAGCGGCAAAGAAATCACGGAACTGCCAAAGTGTAGCGGCAAATTTAAAAATCACATAACACCCCCCTTACTTGAAGAGAATTTCCCTGAAATTCTCTTAAGAAAGAGAAAATCGAGGAACAAAACCAAAACAAACAGGAACAGATGAAAACGAGAGGGTATCAACACAAAAAGCTAAAAACCAAGTAAAATACACTAAAAAACAACACAACAAACAATCAAACAAACAAACAAACGAACAAACCCAACCGAAAGATCTCGATGAAAATAACCCCTCTGCTGTGGAACGATGCCCACCCCATCACAGCAGACGAAAGATTGGGGAAAGACCCAACCGAAACCAAAGAAAACAAGAAGGGCGGAAAGAGGACGAAGAAAAGAAGACAGGGGATGGTTGTTGGTGATCAGGCAACAAAGAGGCTGCAGAACGCAGTGGAAGAACGAAGAAGAAAATCAAAGAGAAGAGGAGACCATCATCAGACTATCATCATACATTCAAACACACAAAAGTCAAATCCGGGTAAAGTCACAATCGGGAAAGTCTTACACCCGAGCAGGGTTCCGTCCAACCTGCCGATACAACTCGGGGAGGAGTTTAGGGACAAGGGACTTGAAGACGATTAACAAAAACCAAATGAAGAGAGCGTTCTGTGCATCACGGGATCAGCACATCACGGTAGCCTCACAACAAACGGAGTCATCAAACGCAACAAGACCAAAAATGTTTCAGGGTACGAAGCGAAGAATAAAGGCAAAATTGGTAGTCGAAAAAAAACTGTGGAATGGAACCACGACGAAAAAAAACCTTGAAGACGAAAGACAAGACCGTTAAATCCGACAGTAGTCGATGATCTGCCCAACGGCAACACAGCAAACGAAAACGAAAACGGTAAGGGTATCGGTAGCGTTAAGGGCAGAACGGCAGCGGAAACGCTAACGAGACGACAACAGAAACAGTAACGGTAACGTTAAAGGCATAACGGCAGCGATAGCGTTAAGGGCATGACGGCAGCGATAACGCTAAGGGCAAAACGGCAACAATAACGATAGCGAAACGGTAACGAGACGATAACAGAATTAATGAAAGGTTCAATCTAACAAGATGCGATAGGCGAAAACGACAATAAAATGACTTCAAAATATGCGACATACCAAAGCCTTGATTAAAAAAATCATAAAGACGAAAGACAAAAGAAAACGACAAAATAAATCACAAAAAAAAATCAAAAATTTCAAAAACGAAAAATAAACGACAACAAACTTCAATAAACGACAATAAACGAAACGACAGGACAAGTATACGAAAATAAACGACAGCACACAAAAAAAAATCTAACAAAGCAAACCAAACAAAACGAGAACAACCAAAAAAAACCTGCAAACGATACGGGAATACGACAAGGTTTCGCGAAAGTTCGGGACAGGGAACGAAAATATCAAAAAAAAACCTACAAAATTCAAAAAACGTACGACACTGGATTCACAAAGTCATGATGACAAATGCAAGAACAGCAATTCAACAAAGAAAGTCTTCGTAAATAAACTCAAGGTTCAAGGTCGGGCAATGAACGAAAATAATGCGAAGGTCCGCCTTCAAAACAAGGAATTAAAATGTCAATCAAATAAATCGTGAAGCTCAAGAAAAAAAAAGGTACGGCACTGGATTCTGAACAAATGATTACGTAATTGACAACAAAGTCACCGAAGACAACAAAGTTCCAAAAAAAAATCTACGAAAATCCGCTAAAATTTAAAAAAAAATCTGGAATTTAAAAAAAAAGTTTTAACAAAATCTGAAAAATTCTCAAAATTGGGTGGTTATTTTTAAAGAATTCTACAAGAAAATTCAACAAAACAGAATATCTCGACACAGGATTACTAAAACACAGGAAATGTCACGGAAAACTCGAGAAAATTCAAAAAAAGTCCAAAAAAACTTTGAGAATCGTAAAAGAATTCAAATGCGGGAAATATGACACAAAGTTACGGGAAAATTCGCGAAAACAGTCGGAAAACGTACACAACTTTTCAAATAAAAGCGTTTCACGGAAATTCTTCCAATACTCGGGAAAAAATGGCAAGAAAACAGCCCCACGAAGAGGGTGCCAAATTTGTTGTTACGGTCCACAAAAAAGTTCCACGTTGAGGCGCCAAATTTATTACGGGCCAAATCTCGCTACGAGAATTATGGGACAAAGAAAATCGCACGTTGGCGTGCCAAGAAATTTTTGGTACAGCCAAACGCGCTTTTCTTGGACCCGCAAACAAAAAAAGATGGTAAAGGCCAGCGGCTTGACTCAGGGCAGGAGGGGGGGGGTCGCTAAAATTGCTTATAGAGGAAATGCTTAAAATTGTGTACAGGATGCGTCGAAATAAGTGGGCGCCACCTTTCTAGTCCAGCTGGTTTCAAGGTTCTTGTGAAAGGCCAAGGACCCACAGCTACGGGAATCGAACTCACCTTTCTTTTGTGCTTTTTCCTAGATCTTAAAGCTTGCAAAATCCTTACACAGCAAGTACAAAAGACACAATAAGACACAGTAAACTTTAAAACACATATAATGATATGAATATTGGTAAAATATGACAAGTTTAACACAAAAAATCCGAATTACAGGATCTTAATTCTTGAGCGCTCGGAGAATAAAACTTGCCGTCGTTGACACACAATATTTATGTTAAAATGACTGTGTGGGTCAAAGGCGTAAAGTTTACAGGAAATGATAGCATAAAATTAGCGTCGGTATATAATTAATGCAAAACAAACAGTGGCTTCAGGTCACTGTTAATAATTTTTTTATCGATGTAACAACAAAGTCAATACATTTGAATTTTGCAAGATACGCGTGCCAAGCCGAAAGTTACTTTCCACAAGCACAAAACTTGGTAGTTTTTACCTTTCGTGGATGAGAAGGCTTCGCACAAGATCAAGGTGTCGAATCCATGTAGAAACTGTTGGAAGGGGTGGTTGATCCTGGGAGATGTTGACTTCGGCGATGCCAGACAGGGCTATATCCGAATAATCAAGGAGATCACCCCCCTGAGCTGCTCTATTTGATGGGGGCAAACTGCTGTCAACGATGTCAGCAAAATTCTCGAGAACGACGGAACGAACCAAAAACCAGGCACAGCACTTGTACGATTTATTTATTTATTTATTTCCCTTTAACCTCACAAAGATCCGAACTAAGTTCGTAGGAACAATTAAAACTTTAATTGTCCAAAACCATGGCGACCATTTTGCTATCACTTATATAAATCCGACATTAATAAGTCGAGGATCTTTTGCACTACAGCAAAACACGATACGGTAAATCGTAAAAAAAAATAGCAATACGCCGCGAGGAAAAAAGGGAACGCTCTCCAGAGCTCAACCGTCGTTTTCGGAAGTCTGGCTTTCACTCCAAAAAAAAACATTTACGGGCCTCGACAGATGTTGTTTTCAAGGACCCGGAGTGGCGGAGGTCTAAATGCCAACTGAATCAAAATGCAATGGGAATCTCACGTCTCCCCTCAAAATTGCACAACATGACGAAATCATATGGAAGAAGTTCGAGAAGGAATTTTGTTTTTGACGCTCGGAATTCCCAGAAGCGTTCAAGGTTTAGCACGAAAGAAAAACAGGAGCTTGCGATTAACACAAAGAGCTATTGACACAATTTGAGCTAAGAAAGACAAAACAAAATACCGAAATGGTAACTCAAAATAAGCCTTTTATTAGAACAGCGATATTAATTACAACGAAGCGGCAAATGAAATTACGGAATTACCAAAGTGTGCGGCAAATTTAAAAATCACATAACATAATGCTTATTGGATTCCTGACACCTGACGATATTCTCGGCCGATTTTCTTCTTACTTCTATTAGATCGACAGTTTCGTCAGACTCTAGGTATTCCCTAAGCGTATCCACAACGGTACCTTTCTGATCAATTCCAAACAATAATCTGCTGGGGGTTTCCCCCGTAGACCTGCTCACAGTATTATTTAATGCAAATTCCACCTCGTTTAAAACAGTATCCCATTCGACTGGTGTTACGCACAATTTTGATAACATTGGAGTTAACGATCTGTTTACGCGTTCTACTTGCCCATTTGCTCGCGGTACACCTGTTGCGATCAATATATGCTTAACATTCCATGTACTAAGAAATTCACTAAATGCCTTCGCAGTGAACGCACTGCCACGATCTGAAATAACTTTTACAGGACGGCTATAGGTACGAAAATAAGTCAACATATGCTTAATTACTTCCTGCGTGTTTGTAGACTTACATGGGAACAACTTTACAAACTTCGTAAACCCGTCGATTACCACGAAAACAAACTTATTGTTGGCATTAGATTTTTCCAATGGACCGTAATGATCTATATGTATAATATTAAACGGAACATCTCCTTTCGGGATATTATGCAAAAACCCTTCAATCTTACCCGATACAGGTGAGAAAGCAATGCACTTTAAGCAATTCCTAATATACTCTTTAACGCCCTCTTTCATTTTCGGAAACCAGTATGTTCTAGAAATATATTCAACCGTCTTGTCCACTCCCACATGTCCTAAATCATCATGACAAGTTCTGATTACATTAGATACCATCTTACTGGGAACATAAAACAATAATCTATCATTAACTTTTCGGTAAACTAATCCGTCTCTTAATTCATACAATTTATCTTCACTGTTTTGTAAATTACTTTTAATATTTGCAACCTCCGGATCCACTTCTTGAGTAATTGATAAATTTCTTTCAAAAGTATTATCAGTCAAAACTAAAATTTGATTGCACCTACTCAATGCATCTACGTGTTGCATTTTATCACCTCCCCTGTGTTCAATCTCAAATTTATAATTTTGTAACACCAAAGACCATCGCAAGATTCTAGGATTAACCTCCTTCTTTGCCAACGCTAGACGCAAACTATTACAATCTGTCAAAATTTTAAACGAAATTCCTTGCAAATAAATTCGGAATCGCTGCAAAGCATAAACTATGGCTAACATTTCCAGTTCAAAACTATGATACTTTGACTCTACTTCAGTGGTCCGTTTACTAAAATAGAAAACGGGATGAAATTTGTTATCCGCCTGCTTCTGCACTAGGACAGATCCATATCCATGTGAACTCGCATCACAATGCAATTGCGTTTCCAACTTTGGTGAATATACGGCTAATATTGGTTGCGAAGCCAGTAACCTTTTTAGTTTCTCACAAATTTCTACTTCTTGTAGACCAAATTTAAATATCGCATCTCGTCTTAACAAATCATACAATGGTTTTGTTATTACCGCAAAATTCTGAATAAACCTCCGGAAATAACTAACGAGACCTAAAAAACTACGTAGCTCTTTAAAATTCTTAGGGATCGGAAAATTAGAAACAGCTTTAACATTATCTACATTAGGACTGATACCTGAAGCATCAATGGTGTACCCCAAATAATCTATTTTGTTTTTTAGAAAACTGCATTTATCCGTGCGAAGTGTCAATAAGTTATCTACCATTACCTTCAATACTTCTTTCAAAATACTTAAATTTTCCTCCAAAGATTTAGTTGCGATAAGCACATCATCGATATAAATTAAAATTTTACCTTGATCTAACAGATCTCGAAATGCTTCACTAACAAAACGCATAAAGATTTGGGGACTATTGCAATAACCAAACGGCATCTTTAAATATTCAAACTGCCCTTGTGGTACCACAAAAGATGTAAATTTAGTTGACTGCGCTTCTATTGACACATGATGAAATGCATTCTTTAGATCTAAACGTGTAAACCAATTTTTACCTCGTAATTGATCTAGCTGATCGTCAATCAATGGAATGGGGTAGTTATCCCTAATAACTAACTTATTTAACTCGCGGTAATCTACACAGAGTCTGATTCTGCCCGTCTTTCGTTTAACTAATACTACTGGAGAACAATACTCCGAGGAACTCCTCTTAATTATGTTTTGCTTCAAAAGGTCGTCGAGAATATCGTCAACTGCCAACTTCTCTACATACGATAAACGTCTTGGTCTAAAACAAAATGGTACATGATTAGTTTTCACTTTAATACTCATTTCAAACTTAGTAATAGGTTTAGTTGGTTTTTCAGCATTTAAATAACTTCCAACAACAATATCCTCAACTCTTTTTACGACAGACAAATCTACCTCATCTCCTACATCTAGTTTCAACGATTCATCTTTCAGATCTTCTACAAGTAAAACATCTAACTCATTAAATATTTTATGCACACCGGCAACTTTTTCAACAACTAAATGTTCACCAAATGTAAACTTCAAATTTGAACCTTTAATGAAATCCCTACCCAAAAGACAATCACAGTTCATCGTACTATTTGGAACAACATAAAAAGTTAGATAAGTTTCCTCCTTGTATCTTACAATATTGATTACCGACTCAAATTTTCCCAAAATTTTGACTTTTGATCCATTAATTCCTTCAAAATGATTCGCTGCTTCTACCGGTAATACAGTTTCATTTATTACACAACTTTCTGAAATCAAAGATATTGGTGAACCTGTATCTAACACCTACAATTTCCTTATTACTACTGATACTTATGTCTAGAGTGTACGCCGAAATTCTTGGCCTCTCCTCGGTCCTCGTTGCTCTCGGCTTGTCCTCCACGAGCATCGTTGACGTGCTATCAGGTGCTGGCTGCTCCTTTCCCTTCGGACAGTTGCTCTTGATATGACCCATCTCTCCACACTTGAAACAGGAACCCAACGGTCTCTTAGGCTTCCTACAATTGGATGACAAATGCCCCGGCATGTTACAGTTGAAACATCTGGACGTTGAAGTAGGTGAAGCTGGGTTTTTCCGTACAGTAGCAGTATTCAAACTTCCGTGGCTTTGGACACTCGCCCCTGTGAAACGTTCGTTGGTGTTTATTTCATTCATCGTGGTTAACAATTCTTCCAATGAATGAAATCCTCTCATCTTTGCTTGACTTTGAAGGATCGGATTATCAAAGCCCTCAATGACATATATGAGCATATCCCTCTCTGCCAAATTTGCCTTATTGCCTAGCATGACCTTATCCATGAAATATTCGCTAAACCTTTCACTTTTCTTCCATTTTCTTGCTTCAAACTTCCGCATTACTGTTATAGCATCTTCTCGAACACCAAACATACGAACCATAATTAGTTTGAGTTCTTCGACAGTCTTTGACACATATTCCGGCTTTGAATGAAACCATTCTAGGGCTCTTCCCCTCAACTTGCTAACAATAGTTAATAACAATTGTTCTTCTGTTGGATGATATAGGTTTTTGACCATTTCTATCCTTGTGAACCAAGCACCCACGTCATCTTCCGTACCCTCTCCGAACACCGGTATTAACGCAGACAGATCAGTTTTTCTTGCAGTCACCCCTGCAGTACTCATTGCGTTAACTGTGGTTGCAACAATTTCTTCAAGCGACGGCTGCATTGTCGATTCACTAACCTCGTAAGTCTCCTGAGCGTTCCTCCTTCTCGGCATATTTTTTCTTAAATAATAAAAGCTTTCACACCTTGAAACAAACTAGTTTCACTGCCTGAAACACACAACTGGTTTCGTTTAGCTTTTCACCGTAATATACCGCTCTCTCGTGCACGTGCATTTAGGCACCTAACCTCGCCCAAGTAGTGAATCTTCTTTCTTCGAAACAATCCTTCGTTTTTTCCATCGATTATTAATTACACGCCATTCTTGATCCCACTTCTGATTATCTGTAGGCTTTATTACAGTTTAAAACTAAATACATTATGTTCACAAAATAAAAATGTCGATTCGCAAAAGTAATGCGGCGGCCATCATCGTCTTTCTGCACCTTCTGGGCACACTCGTCAAGCGTTAGGTTGGCACTGCCTGCGACACCGCTGGCGCGCAAAAATTTAAATTCAAATATAAATCCTACATAAACAACTTATACTATGTTAATCTTACGAGATAACCCTGATATGATGTGATTTTTGGCTTCGTAATACCTTATGTAAGTATAAAAGGATACTATTTTGATAATAGGAAGCTTGTGGTACCTGAAATTGTTTATAATTAGTTTCTTTATCATGTAAGAAAGGTTATTTAAAAGATATTATGGATTAAAATTGACAATTGTATACCTAATAAGAGAATGGGGTCTTGTACGATCTTCAGAAGCTGCTGCGTAGTGCTATTATTGGATTAAAAGTGATGTAGTGAGTGAACATTCCTTAGGGGATGATGTTAAAACATCGTAGTGCGATGTGGGAAGTTATTTTGGTTATTTTGGGGCAAGTGAGGTAGCCCTAGAATATAGAAAATTTATTATTCTTGGTTTATATGTTGTAAATATGTGTATGAGAGGTTAGAATTTTGTTTTTGTGAATTATATTGTTATTAGTATATGTGGAGGAGATATTTGTGTTTATATAATTGTGTTTATTATTAATGTGTCTGTTTTTAACCATTTTATAAATCATTTGTTGTAATTTATGTAATTTGGAGTTTTTAACTACATGAATTTTTATTATCTCAAATTTAATAATGTGTAATACTAAAATGATGGTAATTTAATCAGGATTGTAAATTTAAAATTTGTTTATTGAAATTTTCTATGCTTTAATCATAATTAATAATTTTATAGTGTTATAAGTCAGCTGTTTTGTGAACAGATTAATATTTGAATTTTCATTGGTCCATCTTTAACTTTTATATGCGTGGAAGTTCCAAATTTGTATATTTTTGGAATTTAGTTGGTTATTTGTACATACTTGAAGGAACAACACGTATTTCCTTGTTCTCCATAACTTCATATTTGACGTTTATAAAGATCAATTTTGTATAAAAGTAGGAGTGTCTAAGGTTTATTTATGTAAATAAGTTTGGAAGTTTAATATTTCGTTTACAAATTATTATTGTGTATATAATGGATATTTGAGTTCTACAGTTAATAATGAATATGTGTTTATTTAAAAAAAATAATCTTTACCTGAAGTAAAAAGTTAAATCGAGTTATTTTTTATCAACGTCCAGCTAACCTGAAATAAAATTAAAATGAAAAGTAAATTCATTATTTAATTATAAAGATCTTACGAAAGTTAAAGTAACTTACCTGTTATAAGGGAATTAATTATACTAAAATATAAAAGTATAATTCTGAAAGAATTAACAATTTTAAAAAGATTTAAATTGTTTGTAAACTGTCCCGGAAGCTGTTGGAAGTTGCAGTGAACGAGATATCGTCTGGAGTGGACGGGCCGAGGTCAAATTCATGCATCAGCTGCAGTTTTCAGAAATACAGATGTACACTGGACGGCAACATTTTTGAGGATTACAGATAAGTTTATAAATAAGTGTTATAAGTATGTGTTGAACTTATTACTGTATTTTGTAACTATCGGTGGCGAGGTCACGAACTGAAACCCTGAGATATGTATGTTTTTATATGCTGGTATATTTTAATTTGTGTTATATTGGCGTAACCAACTTAAAGATTTAATTTTATGAGCTAGCCGAGGTAAATCAAAATTTAATTGAGTTTAATAATAATTATCTATTAAGATAATACACAGCATTTATGGTCGAAGTCAGCGCGGTGCTATTTGTTTATTTATATTTATTCAGAGTTTACACAGCAATATATATATTGTATATATATATACAGATTGTCTCGATTTTTTTTGAAACATAGCAATGAGTGCAACAAGGACAGACCGTAGGAGATGAAAGGTGGGGAATTTAAGTATCTATGGTTATTATGAAAATCAATTTAACATATTTGACATAATAAATGGTGTCCCTTCCCCAAACCCTATATATCATTTCTCTATCTTTTATCCCACCTCCTTGTTGCACTCATGTATTTCCTATGTTTCCAAAAAAACAGAGACGATCTGTATATATATATATTAAATAATGGCAGAGAGAATGCACAACCCTGCCTTACACCCTGCTTGATTTTTGCCTTTTTCTCATCTTGCCCACACCTAATTACTGCCATTTGGTTTTTATAGAGATTGTATATTAGCCATCTATCTTTGTATTTTATTCCTATTTCTTTTAGTATTTATAACATTTTGTTCCATTGAACATTATCGAAGCCTTCTCTATATTTATGAAGGCTATATATTGTAACGGTCCGCTCACGTGGTGGACGGTTGCCTGGTTTTAGCTCAGAGCCAGAAGTTCGTAATAACATGCGGAGAGGCTGTAATGGTTATAACAGGATTTACTCTATTTAAATGTTACAATTAAAAGCAAAATATGTGTGATTCTGGTGTTATAAAGAAAATAATAATATATTCAAAATTCTGGATGGTACGCCACTGGACGGACTGAGGAAGTCGGGTCACTGGCCAGTGGAGGTTGCTTTCCAGCTGTGAGCCACGCGCAGCATGTGTGTCCTGTCTTTACATAAACAAATATGTTGCCATCTGGCAGTTATTTTCAATACGTTTAACAGAATGTATTTCGAAAATTATTAATCAGAACCTTTGCAGTGTTCACACATTTATTAGATTACTTATCACCTGGTAGCGTGTCCTTGCGGGGTCAATGAACGTTTTGTTAAATCCAGCTACTGGGAAATGTTCTCGGATTCGTAATTTCACCAGTGAATGAATTTAAATGTTTCGTAGGATATTGTAACAATAAAACTCAAGCGACCTAACATTTAATTCTTATCTTATTATTTCATCACCTTCCTCGTCTCTTTCTACCTGTGTTTCAGTCTCCAGTATGGGTTCGTCATTAACATCTTCTTCGTATAGCTTTTCTATGTATCATTTCCATTTATCCATTACATATTCGTACTCCACCAATATGTTTCCGTTTTCGTCTTTTATAGTGTGATTTTTCGCTTTCCGTTAGCCCTTTTTTGCTTCTCTGTTTATTCAGTTCCTTAGAACTTTGTATCTATCTTGTTCTTCTTTTTTGTGCGAGTTTTTATACCTCTTTCTTTCTTCAATCATCTCTATTATTTCTTTCGTAATCCACGGTTTTTCATTCTGATGCGTTTTTTTCCAACCACGTTATTCGCATTTTGTATTATACGTTGTTTAATATTATTCCATGTGATTTCGTTGTTTCCTCCTGCTTCTTGTGTTCCTATTTTCTGCTCTAGTTTTTTCTTTAAGTTTTCTTTACTTTTTCATCTTTTAATTTCCCTATTTGCTATCCAACAGCTTCTCTTTTTGAGTTTTTAAAATTTAAGTTTGTTTTTCATCATGACCCGATTATGGTCGCTGTCTAGGTCAGCTCCCGAGTAACTTCTGCGATCTTTTATTTGGTTCCTAAATCTTTGTTTAACCAAGATATAGTCAATTTGATATCTCCCTCTGTCTGCTGGCGTAGTTCATGTACCTAAATCTTCTGCGTTTGTGATGTTGTAAAAGTGTGTTGGCTATTACTAGTTCATGTCTTGCATAGAATTCAACCAACGTATCTCCCCTTTCGTTGCTTTTCCCCAGTCCATATTTCCCAACTATATTGTCTTTGGGTACTTTTCCTACTACTGCATTTCCGTCTCCTATTATAATTAGATTTTCGTCCCCTTTCACTTGTTCGACTATTTCGTTTACAGTTTCATATATTTCTTCCACTTCGTCGCCTCTATGATCCGTGATTGGCATGTATCCTGTTATTCTTCCGAACTTCTTGTCGAGTATGATCCCAACACCGGAGTTGCCTGCTACTGCGGTCGTGTTAATTATTCCATAATTTCCACTCCACTTTATCAAATCAGAATCTTCGATGATTTCTTGTATTTCGTCGTCTTACAGTAATTTTAAAGTCCAACGTTTAAGTGTTGGGTGTCAAAGATTTCGTCGATTTTGGCATGTGTTAGTCCTAATTCTTAAAGACTTTTCAACAAATCGCAGAGCGCTGACAATGATAGATCATCCTCAGGATCAAATTCGGATGAACTGCAATCACTATTCTTGAATGCAGCTTTACTGAAACAATCCCTTACGGTTGTTGCAGCTATTTTACTCCATGATGGTTCAACAAGTGAAATCTCCAACTCAACCCACTAAAATTCGATGCTAAAATCTTTACACTTCGCAGATTGCAAAACGTTTGCAACTTGTGGATCGACGACCAAGTCATCCCTTGAAATAGTATCTACAGTGCTGTTAAACACCTTGGAGTGTATCTTAACAAGAGGCTAATGTGGAGATACCAATTTATAAAAAAGTAAGGCTGGCAAAATTATACCTCCTCTGAAAATTGAATGTGGTACATTCATATACACTACCATCATTCAGGTGCCCAGTTTGATGTAATGCCAATGACACGCAAATGAACAAAATTCAAGTTATTCAAAACAAAGTACTCAGGATTATATTAAATTCCCCTTGGTTTATAAGGACCCATCGAATACATCGTGAACTAAATATACCAACCATCAAAGAATTCACATCTAAACTACTCTACATACGCTATCACGAAAATCTAGAATTTTTTCCGGCGATCAGACGTACCCACTTGAAAGAAGAAACATTCATGAACGTGTATTATACACGTACAGGTTGTAGTTCTTATGACTTCTCACAGATGGATGTATATAGTTGGCAACAAGGAACTTTTAAGAATAATCTCGTCTCATTTCACGATGCATCAACAACAAGAATATTCCAGAAGTTATTTACCTCGTACATATATTAGAAATCAGATTTCCTGCAGACAAATTGACACATTTCCATCCGAGTAACATGAGAGATGTTTGATGCAGTTTTAAGCCTGCCATTTTTGATAAAGTATGTTTCAAAACTAGATTTTGATATTAAAATAAGTTCTTTGTGATTCCTTGGTGCAACTCTTTAAAATTCCGATTTCAAAAACTTTACAGAAATACAAATATATTACTTAAAACTCAAATAAATTCATCAGTTTGTAAACAATTTTTATTATTTTAAACTTTAATAATAAACGGTTGCGCCCAAACGCCCTTAAGCCCGAACGTGTCTACTCCAAACCGTCCCTGCGTCCAAACGAGTCTGCGCCAAGCCGGCTGCGCCAAACTGGTGGCACCAAAACATCCGGTTCCGCCCTTCTCGGGGTTGTCATCAAAATTTACTGATTAACTAAAAATTATCATGTACGGCTTTAGTATTTAAAAAAAAAGGTAAAAACAACAATCGCACAGCTCTTCCAATATTTTCCGTTCCAATTGTTATAATTAATAAAACATGTATATATAAAATAATTTTGTAAAAATGCATATTTAATTATAAAACAGGCAATCAAATCCAATCGTGCTGTTGGTATCACTGTTATATTATTTTGTACTATAATTTAGTGCAGCATATTCTCAAAGCGGAAGAAATGTTTTTATGCAGAATAGTATCGCATGGATTCCCTTAACAATTAGTCAAATTTTCTCGGAAGTACGCCTTTAACTGCATTCCTCGATCGAGCACTCTGTCAGCCGATGACTACATCAACTAGTGGTGGATTGTAATTTTGCGCCCCTGCGAAATGCCGCTCTCAGGCGGTGTCTGAGTTGCCTGAGTGCTAGTGACACCCCTGATTGTGACAACCATTCAGCCATAATTTCTCTTATCATTCAAAGCTTTTTTTGTTTGATTTTTAAGTTGCTGGTAAGTCACCGATTGCGACATTTTTTAATGGTCGAAGACTTTTCCGATCACCAACAATTCTTCTTTATTTCTTTCTGTGCTCACACAAAACAAAATGGTATATCTCTCTTTATATACTTTGTCACGCCTTTCTTTATTTACTAACTACAAAATAAAATTGTTTAACTTAGAAAAACCACCTCATTACTCCGCCACTGCTCAGGTAGACAAAATTACACAAATAATCGATACTAGGTTCCCGGAAACCCAATCGAAGAAGGAGTGGGTTTAAAACAATTAATTTACAGGCGCCACCAACTTGTAATTGCCTAGCATCGTCGAGAAAAAAAATGAGAAGTTGGACTCCAAGATAAATAATCACCTACCTTTACAATAATGAGCTCTATTCTTTATGTAGACCTAAATTTAGATAAATTCGTAGTCCAATAAAACAACCAAGTGCAACCCAATCTTAGTTTAATTAACAAAATAATAAACCCATTCACATTTTTCGTTTCTGTGAAACACCATGAATTAACTAAAATATATATATATATTTATACGTATACGTCCCAATCTTACGTTACTCTTCCGTAACACAACGGAAATTTACTGAATAATTCAAACAAGATTAGGATCAGTATTGCGCTCAACAATTATATACTCGCAAAAATTAGCGCATCTCCGCGATCCCGAAGGCCTTCGATTCACGCAAATGGGCGAAACAACGATCTAAATCATTAAAAACGTGAATCCTACCACGCAATATCAACCCCTATTGGAATACCCTGTATATCTGCTGTACGTAAAATTGGACACGGTATTTTCACAATTATATCCCTTAGATACACTTAACCCTCTAATTAAATCCCATTACAGATAATCCCAATTATTTCATAAATTTAAATGAATGTCATGAAATCATGAACAATAATACAAGGTTACATATGTTTTAAAAAGTTCACTTCCCTTGATTCGCAGCAATCAGCTCGTCCATGCATCGGTGACGATCCAGGTGTCCACTTGTTTCGGGAAAAACCTCCCAAGGTTATTCGACCAGGACAGCTTGTAAATTCCGCACTACGTAGTAATGTAGAGTTTTTCTATAGCGTCTTAATTTATGGAAGTCCCGATGTACGACTTTTTGCCTAATTAAATTTTATTTGAGATTAGGAAAACGTTCTGGAGATTACGATAAGACAATGATTTCTGGCTATAACAAACTCACCAGTTGATGGACTCTGGCTTATCCCAAAACAAATCTTCTTTACCGGAGTAAATTCTATAATGGAAAATATAATTTCCTGGAGACTTTTTCCCTGCAACAATAGGAACAGCTCCTATGTGAAGTGAAGTACAAAGCGAAAAACTAATTTCCAATCGACCAACGATTTCAATAAAACTTCACAATTCACGCAGAACGTCCGGCAAAGTTGACTATATTTTACCCACTGACCTAATTACGGAAACTGCCTTTTCGAACCTCCAAATCCCTCCCCGCAGAATTTTGAACTCCAACTCGTACTGCGTCGCTTGCCTGAACGAACTTCGAAATTTAGGCGCGAGAACATTACAAATTCCCCCCCCACCAGATATTTCGAAGATCCACACTACAGTCCAAGCGTAACGGAAAGATAGTAACCAGGAAGTGACGTGGTTAACCTAAATTTAAGCAACTCACGTTGCGTACAATACAAAAACTAAAGTGTGCAAGGGTGAAGGACATTTTGTTGCTTCCTTCATCTATCCCAAGACACATCCGACGCCCAACCCTCATAATGAATATTAAACCCAACCCAAACAAAAATATAAACCCCCAACAAAAAAATATCTAGTCGTCATCAGAAGAAGGTTCATGGTGTGCCTTGAGATCCTTTGCGTGCCAATTGCCCTTAAAACGACCATCCGCATCTACTAATTCAAAAGTCCATGGTGAGAGTTTCTTCTTGACCTTAAAGGGTCCCACATACTTCGGAACTAACTTGGCCGAATAATACTTATAAGCACTCGACAACAATTTATTCCTGTGCCAAACCATTTGACCAGGAAAATAACTAACATCCCTGCGGCGCAAGTTATAACCCTTTTTACTTTTCTCGTACGCTTTTAATAATCTGGTATGTATATCCTTGTAAAGCTTCCGAAACTCTCTAGATCGAATTTGAATTTTATCCATATCACGCACTATCTCAACATCTTCGTCTTCTTCTGACCCATCGTTGTATCCTTGAACATTTTCCCCATCGAGTATTATTTCTCGACCAAAATTTATAAAATACGGCGACAATCCTGTCGATTCATGTTTCGCAGTACGCAAAGCGCAAGCAACCTTTGACAAGTATTTATCCCATTCTCGTTGATTATCAGAAAGATAAGATGAGATTGCAGTTTTCAAAACTCTATTGACTCTCTCTGTGGGATTGGCCTGTGGATGGTATAACGCAGTAAATCTAATTTGAACCCCATAAGTATCAGTCAGATTCCTGAATTCCTTGCTGCGGAATTGTACTCCATTATCTACTACAATATATTTTGGTACCCCAAACAATAAAAACACATCCTCCTCCAAATGTCTAATAATGGCAGGAGTAGTTGCAGAATGCAAGGGAAAAACTAACGGAAATTTACTGAAGTAATCGGCGACTACCAAAATATAGGAATAACCACGTTTTGAGCGAGGCAAGGGACCAACTAAATCTGCTGAAACTAATTCCCAAGGTCTAGTAATCTGTGGTCTACCAACCATAAGTCCCGCTGGTTTCTTTTGTTCTACTTTGTGGCTGATACAAACGGCACATGAACGAATATATTTAGCCACACTATAACGTAATTTTGGCCAATAATAACGCTGAGCAATACGAGCAACAGTTTTTGCGACTCCCAAATGAGCTGCTGTTGGGACATCATGATTTTGGCGAATAATTTCTTTTCGTTGACTGGTGGGTACAACTAATCTCCACGATCTACTATTATCATCTAACCCAGGATAAAAATTTTCCACCCTTTTATACAATTTATCTCCTTCAACCCTCCAATCAGCATAACGTTTTGGATTACCAACAACTAATTTACACATTTTCCAATACCACTTATCTTTCTTGGAAATGTCAATATCAACAACATCCAACACCGGTACTGATCTCGACAGAGCATCAGGGACTACATTATCTTTACCCTTTCGATGAACTACTTCAAAACTATATTGTTGCAATCTAACTGCCCACCGCGTCAATCTACCACTAGGATTCTTTAAATTGTTTAGCCACACCAACGAATAATGATCTGTAATTACCTTAAAATGTGACCCTTCAACATACGGTCTAAACTTTTCTACAGCCCACAATACCGCTAAACATTCTAATTCGGTCGTAGTGTAGTGTCGCTCAGCTTTATTGATAGATTTACTAATATAACTGATAACTTTATCTCCTTCAGGATATTCCTGGCTCAAAACAGCACCTAACCCATAACTCGAAGCATCTATTTGTATTACAAAAGGCTTGTTAAAATCCGGGCACGTCAAAACTGGCGCAGAAACTAAAAATTCCTTGATTGTTTTCAAGGCGAGTTCACATTCATCCGACCACACAAATTTCACCCTCTTCCTTAAGAGGTTCGCTAACGGAGCAGTGATCGCTGAGAAATTCGGTACAACTATATTTTACCCACTGACCTAATTACGGAAACTGCCTTTTCGAACCTCCAAATCCCTCCCCGCAGAATTTTGAACTCCAACTCGTACTGCGTCGCTTGCCTGAACGAACTTCGAAATTTAGGCGCGAGAACATTACAACTTTTATACCGGTACATTTTTCAGATTTTAAAATTAGGGTTTTCGTAGAGCACAGATGGAAAGTCTACTTTCATCTGTATTATAGATGCACGTTCTCTGGTTGGTATCCATAACGTAATTAGTTTAGAAAATCATAGGAAAAATACAGATGCCAGGAAATTTGTCTGCTTAGGAGAAAGAGATGTCTGTTTATTGGAGCTATCCGCAGAGACAGCTCTCACAGTAGGTAGGTATATTTAATTTTTTCATTACGAAGACGAGTGTAATTTGATTATGTAATTTTATATTACAGAAAATTGAATATCTTTAATTATTTAAACGCTCCATTTCTCACTTCTGGAAGAATATGTATCCACAAACTCTATACAATAATACATACATAGGCGATTCCTCTTATACGGACAATTGCCAGTGTTGAGTTTGGTTTGTCCTTGCTACGTTTCCTCTATTTTCTTCTTTTATAGTTTTCTGTTCCTTGCAATTTCTTCTACCTTGCTCTACTGCACTACCATCTGTTTCAGGTACCTAGTTTCCTATTTCATAATTCCATTTCCGCCTCGGCCTGTCCCTTTTTCTCCTCCCCGTTATTCCTATTTTCCATACTTTTTTTGCAGCCCTTGATGTTGGCATTCTTACCATATGACCGAACCAGCGGCATGCGTTGGCCTTGATTTTCTGCTCGACCGATTTTACCCCTAATCTTCTTCTTATTTCCACGTTCCTCACTTTATCTACTAATTTTAGTCCTGCTATTCTTCTGAATATCTTCATTTCACTGGCCTGGATAATCTCATGTTTCCATAAATTTTGACAATTTAGTCGGCACTACCTGTTAAAAATTAAAGCTGGAATGACCCGGATTTTGTAGCAATGATTTATTACAATACAAAAAACCAAAACAATAACCATAAAAGGAAACTACGTTACAACAATTGTTGAATTGTTGCAGTAGATCCCAATTTTGATTGTGAAATCCTTTTTACCGACGAAGCCAATTTTTCAAGGTATTCTATTATACATTTTCATAACAACCACATATAGACTCAAGAAAATCCACATGGAATTGTAGAAACGCATTTTCAAGAACAGGGGTGGTATAATTGGGGATCATTTGATTGGTCCTTTCTTTTTGCCTGGTCGACTTACTGGTCACTCATACAGGCATTTTTTGCAACACAAATTGTTTTTATTATTCGAAGATTTACCTCTTTTGCTGAGAAATCAAATGTGGTATATGCACGTTGGCGCCCCAGCACATTTTTCTATTTTGGCACGGGAGTATTTAAATGAAGTGTATGAGAACAAGTGGATAGAACGGGGCGGACCTTAGTCATGGTCCCCTAGGTCCCCTGACTCAAATAGCCTAGATTATTTCCTATGGAGGCATCTCAAATCTCTAGTGTATACAACACCAGTGAATACCGTTGATGAATTACGAAGTCGGATATTAGAAGCGTTTGAAACCGTAAGAAATACTCCGGGGGTGTTCGAAAGAGTACGGGCGTCAATGAGAAAAAGAGCGGAGGCATGTATAAGGGTTGGAGGACGTCACTTTCAACAACTGTTGTAACGTAGTTTCCTTGTTATGGTTATTGTTTTGGTTTTTTGTATTGTAATAAATCATTGCTACAAGAACCGGGTTATCCCAGCTTTAATTTTTAACAGGTAGTGCCGACTAAACTTTCAAAATTAATGGAAACATGAGATTATCCAAATAAAACCAGAGCCTACTAGAACATTGTAAAATTTTAATTTCGTTTAGCGAATTACAGAAAATCGTTTTTTATTTTTTTCTCGATAACCGTCGCAGATACGAAAAAACTACAGGAGAACAAAAAGATTCTAAGCAAAACAGAAAACTCATTTTGTATTTTATAATCTACAAGCGGCGCACTGCAAAAAGTTCAGGGGGAGAAAAGGGGACATGAGCCCTGAAAAAATATCTCCCTGTAGATTCTCACAACCATTTGGCACGCCCAATGATGTAAGCCCTGCAGCATAACCTGTTTTCCAAATTTGAGCTAAACATCTGAAAAACTGCAGGACCTATGTTTATATGAATTTTTAGTCATGAAATAAGCCAAAGAATTACCTCCTTCCGTATGTACATGATATTTAGGAACACACTGTATATGTACCTATACTTTGATTATAAAAAAACAGGTACCTTTAATACTAAATAATACCATTTATTTGAGAAAAATTGTATCCCGAAATCTGAATGCGGTTATTTTACTCACGTTGAACTTTTAAATTAAACCATTTTCTTTGATTATTATTTCTGCAGAATTAAAAATATTTGGTTTAATTTCCGATATCAGAAACTAGTGCTACATGTTATAAAGTAATTTCAAATATAGAAAATAGATTCACATATCTAATATATACTTTAGATACAAATTAACTGCAAAAATAATTAAACTCAAATCACAAATATGCGTTAGTGGTACAATTCTGATTAGCCTTTTTGTGTTATTTAAAAAAATTAAATGGTTCGTCGTATATTATACATTTAATTTTACAAATAATGCTTTAAAATTTTACTGTTTTATTGTATAAATCGTTAAAAAATTATTTAAATTGTAATTAGATATTCCTTACTACTGTTACTCTTTCCGGTAATTTTTACATTCAATAAATTACTGGTTTTAAGGTAAATAATTCGTATATAAAACAACAAAATATAAAAAAATTAAACCTACAAACATATTTTTATACTAGGAAAAAATGTTTGGTAATAAATATTGTCATGCTCTAATTTATTCAAACAGAAAAATCGAAGATACTCATGTTTATTCCTATTGATCTTGCGCATGAAGTGAGTAAAAACTAGTTGCTCCATCCTTTATCGGCGTTTAAATCGTTGAGACTGTAAAATGATGATGTTTAGGAAAAAACATATAATCAGAAAATGGCCTAAAGCAGTTTTATCTGTAAAAAGTAACGAATCAAAGAAAATATTAGTATTGTGACAGTTTAGAAGAAACTTTTCTGAAAAAGATGGAATCGTTTACAAAATACGAACACATACAAGTAGAAGAAGTTTGCAGAATATGCCTAACCAAAAAAGATCAAATGAGTTTAATTTGTGAAGCTGGTTTGGCGGATATGTTGCTGGAATGTGCTTCAGTGCAAGTAATTATTATATCTTTCGCTAATTGTTTAAAATTTGGTTTAAATTACATATGTACCCACAATTTTTCATGAATTAACCCTTCATGTGTTTGTTTAAGGTTACACCCGAAAACGGCCTATTTAATTTAGTATGCAGTCAGTGTGCCAACGAAGTAAGCCGCTGGTATGTTTTTAAACAGCAAGTGGTCCGTTCGTTCGAAATAGGCCGCTGGTTATTGGAAAAAAAGACTAAGGGAACTATTTCTTTACCCGCCATCATCGAAACAGAAAGGGAAGAAACGGATTATTCTTATAAGCATGATGACAGTACCACCAGTTCTTATGGTTCTCGCTCAAGCTCCATTATAGAAGATGTAGAGAAATTAGAAAATCTACTAAGGGAACATGCTCCAGATATAATGGATACGCACAATGAAACACCCAACCATTTTAGTGATATAAATTCTGTAATTAATACCATAAATAATGTTGTGGTAAATCACACCATCAATGGTGACATGGAAATATCGACGTCCTGTGTTACAACAGGTCCGAAGCGTAAAAAATCCCCAGAAGAGTTACTATGTAATGTGTGTGGCAAACAGTGTTCCTCTACCAACTCCTACAATCGACATATAAAAACACACGATAATGCTAGACCGTATGTTTGCTGTAAGTGTGACAAACCTTTCAAAACCTCCCAAGTGCTTGCTGAACATATGAAAAGGCATTATGATGACAGGAGGCACAAATGTGGTGTGTGTGGGCAAAAATTTTATGCAAAAGCTAGTTTAAATGATCATATGAGATCACACACTGGTGAGAGACCTTTTAAATGTGAAATTTGTGCAAGAGCATTCGCCACAAAGGCAATTTTAAGGCAACACACAGTGGTAGGTATTTTTTCGCAATTAAAATTGCAATTTAGTACACATTAATTATCTTTTAGGTACACACGGTAAGAGAAAAAAAATACCAGTGTGAAATATGCAGTAAATTTCTTTTAACAGCGGGAAGCTTAGAAACACACAAACGTAAACACACCGGAATCAAACCCTTTCCTTGTTCAGGCTGTGAAAAGGCGTTTTTTACTAAAGAGGCAATGCAGAGACATTTTGGTGCAATCCATGACACTGATAATAATTTCCTGTGCAACATATGCTCAAAAGTGTGCAGCACTAAGGTGCATTTAAACAACCACATGAAAAAGAAACATTTAGGGCTGGGACGGCCTGCTAATGCCGTGTGCAATGAATGTGGAAAACAGTGTGGATCAGCTGCAGAATTGAAAGTGCATGTTCGTGTACACACTGGGGAAAGGCCATACGTATGTGATATATGTGATAAGCGATTTATAGCTAGGGGAAATTTGAATTCTCACAAACAAAGACATAGCGGAAAGAAGCCCTTTTTGTGCAACCATTGCGGAAAAGCTTTTGGTGAAAAATCAACTTTAAAAGTGCATGAACGTATTCATACAGGTGAACACCCTTATACTTGCAATATGTGCGGAAAAGCGTATATACAAAGTAGTGCACTAAGAACACACATGAAGAGTCACTGGAAGTAATTTTCAACTAATAGGGATTATGACTTCTCATTGACACTTTTTTAACAATTCCGTGACATGAAAATACTTAAATAATATTTATTCTTTTGTGATATGCATGCCAGCAGATATTTTTAAGGTTTAAAGTGTAAATGCTTGCAAGAAGGGAAATTTAATATTGTCAACATACATATAATTATAGACGTACATGTAGATATATACTGCAAAACTTCGCGCTTCCAGTTTCATATGAAGCAAATCGATTTTTTTATATTGCATATAGTACTTACAGGAGGAAGGAAGTATTTTTAACAGCTTGGGCTTATCTGCTACAAAAATAGTGCAATTTTTAATTTATTTATTACTCTAGCAAGTTTAAATTTTTAAATTGTGTATTATTTGTTTTAATGTAGAATGATTACATACTGCGTTTAGTTTGTAAAGCAGTTAATGTATAAAAAGTACAAATTGCAGAGTATTATTTGGCATTTACTTGATAGTAATGCCCAAACATAACAAATCTAACTTAATTTATTACATCTTAATGTATTTTATTGAAATTGCCTACAATTTTAAACACTAAAGTGTATATTACGAATTTAATAGTCAGCTATACTTTGTAATTATTAGTAGATTATTGGGAATTATAGGCATGTGTATTTCAGTAACAAGTAAGCAGCTTCCTATTTTTAATTCTCAATCTTTCTGTTCACAATAATTAAAGTAAGAAGGATGATCAAATAAATGCCATATCAGATTAAATAAAACAATTCTACAATTATTAGACGTTTTGTTTTCATTTTTACAGGTAAAGTTATTAAATTTATATTATATACTGTATAATTTTAAGTTTTAACAAACCGAGACCACATTGTGGGCAGACTACCAAATTTCTCAGTACTGATTTATTGATATTAACTTTAATATTGATAATATACAAATATGTTGCAAATTAATGTTATGCAGAACCACAAACTGCACGGTTCTAAAAATATTTTAATTTTACAGGGAGCTCCCTAAACAATGCCAGACCCAGTGCTTTTTTTGTGGTGGAAGGGCGATCTGGCATCTATCTTTGAATTGGACAAAACTTTGGAATTTACTATGAACTTCTATCAACCTCAGTTACTTTAAATTTCATTTAAATTAAAATCTGAATATAATTTTTTTAATTGAAAATTTAAAAAAAATGTGTTTTGGCACCTTTTTTTCTACAAATATACAGGGTGCATTAAAACGTGCGGCTAATAAGTACACCGCGCAATTATACGTTGAAAAACAAGCAAAAAACTCTAACACCAATTTGGTCTTAGACGAAGAGTCTTTAAAATTATAAGCACTTAAAGGTTTTTTAATTTGGCAACGCTCTACAATTTAAAGCTAAGAGACATGCATTTCATTACCCTTGATCGTATATGTTTGTGAATCTGCAATTAAATCAAGTATGTGTTCATGTTTTTCATGGATATCCTCTAAAATTATTAAAATAATTTACAACTAAAAATAGAATAGATTTTATTTAAATTTAACTCCTTTTTTGGTTACAATAGCTGTTCAAAATGAGCACCTGCAACTTCTCAACATTTGGTACACCGAGTAATAATGTTTGGTATTAGATTTTGCAGCATGTTACGATCTTTTATTTCTCTAACTGCATTATTTATCCGTTCAATAAGTTGTTCTTGGATTTCAATTTCTACTTCATAAACAAGAGCTTTTAAAATGTCCCAAAAGAAAAAATCTAGGACATTTAGGTCGGGACTTCTTGCGGGCCATGATATCGGAGCATTGCACCCGATCCACCGCTCTGGAAAGTTTTGGTTTAACCAATCCCTAGTTTGAAGCCCCCAGTGGGCTGGAGCTCTATCTAACTGAGGCCACATGTCTCTCCTGACAAGTAACGGTACTTCTTCAAATAATCCCGGAAAATCTTTGTTTAAAAAATAGACAACATTTTCGGCGTTTAATCGACGAGGCAAAATGTGTGGCCCTATGAGTCTATTTCCGATTATTCCAGCCCATACATTGACGCTGAATCTAAACTGGTGATTACTTTGATGCAAGACATGAGGGTTTTCATCGGCCCAGTGGTGCATATTGTGCATGTTAAACATTCCGTTACGGGTAAATGTGGCTTCATCCGTCCATAAAATGTTTTCAGTGAAAGCCGGGTTGACTACTTGTTGCCGTAATAATCATCTGCAAAACTCTATCCGTCGCGGATAATCTTCCGGAAGCAACCCATGGATTCGCTGGAAGTGGAACTGATGTAAGAGATTTTCTCTTAACACTCGATGTACAGCAGTATGGCTAATACCAAGTCTTCGAGCTACAGAACGGGTACTTTGTCGAGGTTCGTCTTCAAATACCTGTAAGATGTTCTCT
This sequence comes from Limonius californicus, assembly GCA_014611495.1. Lineage (NCBI taxonomy): Eukaryota > Metazoa > Arthropoda > Insecta > Coleoptera > Elateridae > Limonius > Limonius californicus. The sequence goes on from JABXWE010040124.1 coordinate 24,601, forward strand.
TCTATTTCGGGTTGTAATACATGTCGTGGTCTTCCACCAACTCCCTGCACAGGTTCCATTTTTCCTGTTTCTCTTAAGCGCTGATCTAGTCTTTGAATAAGATGAGCATTAAGATGTCTCCTGTGTATATAACGTTCGGCATATAAATTTGAAGTCGAGGAAAATTACCGCCACATTCGCCTAATATCAAATACATATCCGCATCCGCGTACTCAGGAAAACTATGTGCCATGATTTTTCTCAAAACCAAAAACACAAAACAGAAGAAACAAACAAGGAATAAAATAACTTAGAACAATGATAACAGCGAATAACTAATAAATAATGAGTGAAGCAGAAGTTTTACGAAAATATTAGAAAAGTGACTTTTTCAAGTATCAAAAATGACAATAGTCAATCCGTCAGTCATACATCCAGCTATCAATTTTTTATTACTACATTTTAAAAATCAACTCAGCCTATAATGCATAGTTGCAACGTCTTCCAAAACTATAAATCGCGAAGATTTTGCATTCTTAAATATTAAATTATACGTAAACTAATTACCGAAATATTATAATTTATATTTGATTACTTATTTTAATTGTTGAAAGATGTGTTGTTGATACTATTCAAATCGATTTATCAACCAAAGTCGAAAAAAATTTCAAAGTTTGGGCATTAATTACTCCTTAACCAAAGAGTTAATATTAAAATGGTATTAGAGTTTTTTGCTTGTTTTTCAACGTATAATTGCGTGGTGTAAATATTATCCGCACTTTTTAATACACCCTGTATATTATGAAGATGTTTAACTGAGGGGCCTACATATGAGCCCCACATTGCGCGACAAAAATATTACGTTTGAAAAAAGGGGGAATGTTGCTTTACTTGCACCCGTAATAAAGATGGTCTCCCTTTCAATGAAAAACAAAATTACAATATTATTACATAACATGAGTTGTTGAAACAACACAAAGGGCACAATTCAAACATAAACTTTAAAAGAACTCTTATTTCAGGGTTTATAATATAGATTTTGGTAACTGGTGTAAAACCTTTAAATTCTTGCGCTGGTTAACTGAACAAGGCGAAGGATACAAAGTAGTAAACATGAACTTATAAAATATGGATGCAATAAAGAAATGAATTAAATGTTATCGAATTATCTAAGTTTTTTTTTTTCTTATAAAACGTTAAACAACTTTAACAATTAAATGACAAAGTTACATGAAATAAATAGTAAGGTCTAACTTAACAAAGCACTTTCAAACGAACCCTTTTCCTTAGAAGCACTTGCATATTTTCTTCTGGTATTGGTAAAATTCACTAGTTGAAATTAGGAGGATCTTGAACTTCAAAACGAAAGTACAACACTAGTTGCTTTTTTCTTGGGGATCTCGGTGGTCTAGCGCAGAAACGCGTTGCCACTCGAGGTCACACTGAATTGCGCTTGTTCCGGCGTGGTTTCGAATCCCCGCTGGGGCGACCGCATTTCAGTTAGTTAAGTTTAGGGTGCATGCTGCATGAATGGTTAGTGTGTAAGGGACGCCCGCACCCCCTGAAGTAACGCGAAAGCGGTTCCGGGGGGGGGAACGGTAGTATGAATGAATGGAAAAAAAAGTTGCTTTTTTCTTAGTTCCCCACAAAAAAACTTTGGACTGAGTATCTTTCTCTTCGTAAAATCGTTTCACAAGGTAATTAACCCAAATATTATTTACTGCTTATTACTTCAGATGTACCAATAAAATTATAAATAAGTTGCATTTTATATTTTCTTTTTAAATTGTTAACCTCAAACTTGCTTCACTTATCAAATTGTTGGTAAATCGGTGTTACTTATTAAATTTGATTGCTATTCCAGTTGCAGTTCCAGAATATGATGCAAAATCTCCTAAATAATTAACAGGTATTAAACTTTTGTCCAACTTGTAGATGATTCCTAACTTTAAAGTTTGTTGACGTTTTAAACGTCAAACGCAGATACAAACAAAACATGTCGAAAAAACAACTGAAGTCTACTGACGCTACTTTGGTACTCCGCCCCAAATTCGTGATTTTCGGCTAATTTACCGAATTTTATCCATTTTTCACACAGATAAGTAACAAATAACGCTGATTTGAACCGTAACACTTAATAACATAGTTTTATTCAAACAGGATATAATAAACAGACAAAATTACAATCTTAATTGGCTCGCCAGACGTGCGAGTGCCTGTTCACGTTGAGAGTATCATGACAAGTCCCCGTTGTTTTCTTTCTTTTTTTTAATAAGTAACCATGGCAACATCATAATACAAACAGAAATAACTACATACTACAAAAAAAAAAACACGTGACTTCCTCAAACAATGGGAAAGCAGAATGAAATTCACCAAGTCTTAAATATTTAAATAACTTTTCGAAAATAGCGTGTATTATATCAAACCTGAAATTATAGCTGTATTCCTTATTTAAAAAGGAATGTTTTGACACTTCACACGGCCTATCAATTAATTTTTAATAACAGAGTTCATATTTATTTTAAATATAAATCACCTTAAATTAATAATATTACAATTAATGATTATCAAAATCATATTCAAATGTTCTTCACACCTATATTCAAATATTACTCACAAAAAGCATACAATTGGAAAGTCCATTTTCCTCCAAAATTACATGTTAGTTGACAGTTGTCGAACACAAATCTCATATCTTACTGTTTTCCAGGTAAAAATTCACAGTCAAGTTTGATAAATACCTCTAATACCTTCATACAATTATTACGACTAGGAACAAGCAAAACGAAACAGAGAATTCAAAGGCTAGACACCATATCAATACAAACAAAATCAATAGAGATGACAAACACTAATGAACATGACCTTTACTTGGTTTTATTGGTTTATTTTGCAGGTTTAAAGCATAAAATAGTTATCTTAATTTTCTATTACATTATCTAAATAAAGGTTCATATAACACAGCAATATATCGGTCATATTAAAATACCTTTCAAATGAGGTGTCACTCTACCCCCATTGCCAATTAAAAAATAGTTCAAGATGACGCCCAGTCGCCAAAGTCGAAAGTTATAAAATTTAAATATGTACTGAAAAGTAGTATTTAACCTCCCATTAAAGCATACAAAATTTTGTGAAGAAATATAAAGTCGTTCAAAAGTTAATTAGGGGGGGAGGACATTTTACGACCGCACTGTATATACTTCTTAAATGGAACGTTCTGTATATTCTTACATTTTCAATTGAGTGTCAATAGGCGTTAAAATAATTTAAATTAATGGATGTCTAAATTAGGTTGAGTGATATGCAACTGTTTGACTAATATTAAAGAATACCCTCTGCAATACTATATTATACTAGAATTTAAAAATCCACTGAAATTTGGAAATCTTTTACATTGCCTTATATTACTGTAATATATAAGACTGATTGATAGGAAATTTAAATTCTGTCATAATGTACGGGGTGTTTCACTTAAGAAAATAATGATTAATCCGAGTTCTATTTCAAGTGACCACAGCATTGTGAAAATTATAAATATACCGTTTTACGCAAAACGAGAAGACAATAGGATACTGCAATAATAAACAATTAAGTAATGCAGGAACGATTAAATGTAGACCACTACAACCTGGTATTATTCTAATCTAAACTACAATTAATTATTATAAATATATAAAAATAATGCTACATTTTAGTAGCTAATCTAATATTGACGTGTTTTGTAAATTTTTTATGTACTAAGCAGTAGCCATTATGTTTGAGAAAATCTAAACATAAAAAAACTTCTGTATTATTTGGATTCGCATTAAAAAAATAGTTTCAAATTACTGCGGTTTAAAAGTGTTGTTTTGAGATTGATTTGAAGAGAAAATATGTAAGTATCTTTTATTTATTTTACTATTATTATTATTATTTTAATATTTTTTACCGGTAAACATAAAATCAGACAGTACCTAATTTACTTTCGGCAATTTATAGCCATTTACTTGTCCCAATTTTACTTATACTTACAAGGGCAATGAGTTCTGCATCTCTAACCTCGAAAATTTTCAAAATATATTAATCGGGCCTAAATAGCTATATTTATTTTAAAATAGTGTACGATCTTAAATAATAATAGAATGCTTAAAATTATTTATTATTTTTCATTGATTTATCTTGGCTACAAATTTGTATGCATACAATTAACCACAGCATCAAAAGTAATTAACTGAAATAAAAAATAAAAAGAAAACTATTCGATGGTAAGTGTTAGAATCGCTGCTTGCAATAGAACAACATTAACAGATGGCTTTTGTTTCTTTCATTTTTACAAACTTACTCCCATTTATATTCGATAATTCTAAAATACACAATTTCCAAATCATAGTATTTCCACATACGTACCTGTTTAATTATTATAATACGGCGACTACATGTTTGTACTTGTGCTGTCCTGCTACCCCTGCTTTACAAGTACATGTGTAGTTTCCCTTAACGGGAGAAGGAGGGAAACGAAAACATTTGGAATATAGCGGGAAGAGTACCAGCATAAACCTAGCAACATTTTTTAATCGCCACGTTTCAATTTAATGTTTGTTAACAGCGATTTTCCTAGCAAAATTACTGGTATATTTGAAAATTATTATTGTGATTTCCATTGACAAAAGAAACCGTGTATAAGGATAACAAGCGTCGAGTGCAGGTAGTGTCTACAGAAGGTGTATTCGAAATGACGTGCCTTCTTGTAAATTATGCTTTGTTTGATTAGGCATAGTGCATACATTACCAACATTACATTACATATTAGTATTACAGTAATAAATGTTTGGCAGTATTAGTGAATAAAAATGGTATCAATACTGTGTTAATTTATGCCACACCTTTCAAAGAGTGGATACCCACAAATTTGCATTTTATAAATTCCTTTCCCTCGTGAATTCTCACTAATCTCAGTGCATAACCACTGTTGGATATTTGACAAAATAAAGTACGTATAAAATAATTATAGCCTGTATTTCAAAATTTACAAATCTACTAACCTTATTGCACCGAATTCGTATTTTATGTATTTTTAATAAACACTAACCACCTTTCTCTTATATTTTTAACATCGCGGATTACAACGCCGACATTTTAGATCAATAAAAATGCACACAATTGTACACAAAAACTTCTATTTTAAAAAGACTATGGAAAAACAATTGTAACGGTCCGCCCACGTGGTGGACGGTTGCCTGGTTTTAGCTCAGAGCCAGAAGTTCGTAATAACATGCGGAGAGAATGTAATGGTTATAACAGGATGTATTCTATTTAAATGTTACAATTACAAGCAAAATATGTGTGATTCTGGTGTTATAAAGAAAATAATATATTCAAAATCCTGGACGGTACGCCACTGGACGGACTCAGAAGGTCGGGTCACTGGCCAGGTAGATTGCGTTCCAGCTATGGGCCGCGCGCAGCATGTGTGTCCTATATTTAAATAAACAAATAAAATAAGTTGCCCCCTGGCAGTTATTTTAAATACGTTTAACAGAATGTATTTAGAAAAGTATTAATCTGAACCTTTGCAACGTTCACACATTGGTTAGAATAACATATCACCTGGTAGCGTGTCCTTGCGGAGTCAATGAACGTTTTGTTAACTCCAGCTGCTGGGAAATGTTCTTGAATTCGTAATTTCGCCGGTGAATGAATTTAAATGTTTGGTAGAATATTGTAACAATAAAACATTACTGTACGGTGATTATTTGAAATTGTTAATGCTTAATTTTAAAAATACGCACAATTTGGCCTGACCGACTATAACGTATTGTTAAATTAGTTCGGAAATACCCAATTACGGGAAAATAGGAAAATCAAAGGTCAAATTAACCTGGCCTGACCGGCTTATAAGACCTCTAATCTCTTATTTCTCTGGTCTATTAACCTGATTGACACTAACTGGCATAACCTGCTGGATATCAATCAAGGTAACCCCAACGGCGAAGTGTTCCACAAAAATAAATAAATGCGACACCGTAAAGGGACGCAGATTTTATGGAATTCTGTAACGAACTGGAGTATTCTCACGGACTGAGAATATTTTGACGGCTCAACTTCGGTTTGCTTTCTTCTTTGGCGGACTGGTAATTCTATTCTCGGCGGACTTCTTTTTCGGATGGAGCTCAACTCCAAGTTAACCAATTTTGTGCGAGGATCCTGTATATATAGGATTCCCTTTCTTTGCGCGTTTCTCCGGAGTGTGTTCGAACGCGAGAAAACAATTTAGAACTCCACTTGCACTGCCGCAGACGCCTGTTTTCGGAACTAAAGCGACCTAACATTTAATTATCAAATGCTGGAACAGTTGCTTCCCGGAAACTTCGTTACACGATGAAAATGAAACGTTCATTAAATACGTATATAATAAAAAATATATATTTCATGGAAATAAAAAAAATCTTAATATAAAAATACAAAGAAAAGAATGAACAGATACGTAGTAATAATGAACAAAGATGAAGACATTAATTATTTCTATCATGGCTCACGTATCTATGCGAAATATACTTCCAAAATTCATTATGAGCCCTGGCTTTGTTTTTAAATTCTTAGTTTTTTGCTTAACAAATTCCCTGGTTAAAACCTTTGTACTGAACAATTTGTAATTATTGATCACAGTCAATTTTTTCTCTTGACATTGTACAATGTTTTGATTTCCATGATATAGGTATATAAAGAATATAATTCACAACATAAATCTTTTAATTTCTATTGTTAAATGTTCCAGCTCCTGTCTAGGATTATCGACGCCTTTTCCTACCAAGGATTTATCTCAGGGTAGAGATCCAACTCATCTCAAAATCTCATTGTCTTTTTTCTTTGATAATTTAGCAAAGTATATCAAAGTCTACAGGGTGTTCCGTTTAATATAAAACATTTGAATATCTTCTAGTCGTAAGTAGGTATATAGGTAAAAAAATCCTAGCGTCAACGTATAACTGTTGTTATACAATTTAAGACTGTATGCAGTTTATTGGGTTAAAAAACAGATAAACGGCGTTGTAAGCCACCCTTTTTTATAGAGCATATAGCAATAGATTGAAATGTTTATTCAAAAAATTATAACTTGAAATCTAAATGTAATTACTTTATGTATGCTAAATATTAAATTAACACATCGATTTAAATTCAAGTCCTTAATACTTTATCCTATATATATTTATGAGAATTTAAAATATGTGGTTTTGGATGCATATATGAGAAATCTATTTCACATATCATAAATGGTGCCAGAAAAGAATTTTATATACCTATCTCCACTTATTGCATATATTTTTATACAGAATTTATCAATGTTCGGCGGTTTTAATACTGGGTTCTTTTTTTTAAATATAAATCGACCACAGAAACAAAATTTCATTATGATATACGTACAAACAATAAACAATAAATATTAAAAAATTTTAAATGAAATCAAAGTGTTTTGCTGAAATTTATGCTTCATGTTGTGGTAGCAACGCATACATAGACCATTTCTGTATCAACTAATTTTAACCCTACATGTATCATTTAATTAAATAATCAATATCTTCCAAAGGGAGCGAACGTTTATTGCTTATCGCAGTGCACCTCCGGTATTTCCCATTTATTGACTTGCGAACGCTAGTGCGTGCACCACTTTTTAGTAAAATAACATTTAGGAGGGAAAACCTTCTTTAATTTTAAAAATCCTGACGGCTGAAACTAAGGTCGTGCAATGAAGACCGAAAATGACCTAAATAACTTAGATTTTGATAAGATCTGTCGAATATGCCTTCTCCAGTACGAAAATATGCAATCACTATTCAGCTCGGGGACAATAGAATATTTTGTTGAATGTGCTACCGTTCAGGTAGGTTAACATTTCGTTTGATCAGTTAAGAATTTATTTTTGATTTTTCAGGCAGAACCCAATGATGGTTTACCCCAAGCATTATGTGATATTTGCGTTTCAAGTCTACAACATTCATACAATTTCAAGAAGAAAATTGAAACCTCTGATCAGACGCTGCGAAACTATCTTTCGGAAAAGCTAACAACAAACGATAGTTCGGACGATAACTGCATTAACGGAGATGATTTATCAGATTGCTACGAAAATAAAGCAGAAGAAAGAAAATCCACTGTTATGATAAAAAAGCGAGAAAAGCCCAAGAAGAATGCAGAAATGGATGCAGCACTGGCAAAGTTAATGGCATCAGCCCCAAAGCCCATGAAAAAAGGTCAAAACGATTGTCAAGATTGCACTTGCCATATCTGTAAGAAGATATTTAGTTGCAAGGGGCAGTTAACTAGACATTTAAAAACCCATACAGGAATTCGTAGTCACATTTGTGAAGCCTGTGGGAAGGCTTATATGGAATCTGGTTCTTTGCGCAAACATTTCTTATCAAAGCATACAGGCAGGGATAAGCCCCACAAATGTCCTGAATGTGATCAGGGCTTCGATTTGAGATCTACATTAATTAGGCATGTAAGGACACACACTGGGGAAAAGCCTTTTGGTTGCGAATTTTGTCATAAGTTTTACCCATCAAAATCGTACTTGAATAAACATAAAAAGGTAAGAAGAATGTATTTGTTGTTTGTTTAATTACTTACCCTTTACTTATTTAATGTTTCACTCTTATGTTATTTAACAATAAAACATGTTCATTTTTAGTCACACTTTGAAAAAAGGGAGAAGCCGTTTATCTGTGAAATATGCAGCAAATCTTTTACTTTAAAAGATGGTTTAAAAGCCCACCTGGTAACTCATTCAAATGAACGTCCTTATCAGTGCTCGGTGTGCAGCAAAACATTCTCAATGAAAGGTTCCCTGCAGTCACACATTAAATATATTCACACCAAAGAAAAGGATTTCATGTGTCAAGTGTGTGCAAAAGCATTTGTGACAAAGTGCGAGTTAAATGAACACATGCGAAGGCACACCGGAGAGAAGCGAGAGCCAAAACATCCCTGCACTATGTGCAATAAGAAACTGTCATCATCAACACATCTTAAACTACATATTCGTGCTGAACACACAGGTGAACGTCCATATCATTGCGAGTATTGCCCAAAAGCATTTATTACAGCACAGGCACTGAAAATTCACAGACGGTATCACACTGGTGAGAGACCATATTCATGTAGTTACTGTGGGAAAGGCTTTGTCACAAATGAAAGTTTGAAAGTCCATGAAAGGATTCATACTGGTGAGAGACCCTATATTTGCTCATTGTGTAATTCTTCATTTACACAAAGTAGCACACTTAAAACTCATATGAAAAGTCACTAATGAAGAAAAGTGTAATTTTGATTTGTACCTGTATATGTGAGAATTCTGTAATAGAAAAATAAACCAAATACTTTATATTTTTAAATATTGTCACAAAATGATTTACATTATAAACATTAACATTTTATCAGTGCCAGGTACTATTTTCTATCACTGGTGTTTCTATAATAGGACCCGGCAAAATTCTATCAGGCTTGATTAGGTTTAAAAGATATATTTTTTTAAATACGCATGTTGCCAGTCCCTCTGAACATAGAAATATATGGTTGCAGCATAATTGAAATGTTCTAAAAAATTTATTGATATTAGAACTAACCGTTTAATATTTAAATTTAAATAATAATAATAATAGGCAGTTTCAACAGGTATTTATTTTTATTTTTGCTTTATACGTATTTCGACATGCAAAATGTCATTTTCAAAAGCATTTAAACGAACGGACCAACGACTACAAAAGAAACGAAGTGCTGATCTAAAAAGAGGTAGTGGTGGTCGTCTATCTATGGTAAGACAGCCCAGTATTGAAGAAAATGTGTTAGATTTAATTGAAGCGAGAAGCATACGTGCTACTTCTCGGATTCTGGACATACCAAACTCGACAGTGCACAGGATATTATACGACAATATATCCTTTTCGAAAAATGAAAGTGCAACATTTATTTACCAGTTAGGTACTGTGTATTCTACCAAATCGTCTTAATGCTGAAAGTTTCTTACATTTTCTAAATGAAGATTTTCAAATACTATTTGAAAATATTCCACTGATAATTTGACATAATATGAGGTACCAAAAAGATGGTGGTCCAGTCCATTATGGAATCATAGTTCGAGATTGGTTTCGAAATTATTTTCCAGATCGCTGGATTGGTCGTGGAAGTGCTACAACATAGCCGCCAAGACCATCTGATCTAACGCTTTTAGATTTTTATTTATGGGGTTATCTGAAGAATTTGGTATACCTTATACCAATGAACAATGTAGACGATTTAACAAATCGTATCAACCAAGAGGCAGCAACTTTAAACAAATACATGCTCGAACAATTACAAAGTTCGATTGCAATGAGATGTGCAGAATGTTATAATGTTGGTCCATAGAACATGCATATTACACAGTTGCTAAGTTTCCACTTCTTTTTGTGCTTCGTGTGAAAATATTTTAGCGGTTTTTTATTTAGACGAGAGTTATAAGACACCCTGTATATTCTGGTCTTGCGTTGGTCTGTTAGGGCTTAATGCCGTTTGCTCTTCTTCTAGTTGGAGTCTATATGTCCTTGAAGGCGTTTTTCCATTACTTTACTTCCGGATATAAAGATCCGTAATAGTGTTCTCGTAACAATTACACTAGTCTGCATGAAAATCGGCCCTGACACTATTCCTGCTGATTCTTATGTAAAATGATCTGAATCTGAATATGACCACCGTTTTCCCCTATCACCCGCCGTTTTCGGGGGAGGCCCCTCCACCTATTTTTATCACTTTTCGATCATTTGGAGGGATGAAAAGGATTATTTTAACGTTTACATTTCTTCTGAGGGGCTAGAAAGGTGAAAAGTTCTAAAACATGAACATTTGTAGCAAGGAGGAAGATTGGGGGGGGGGGGATTTGCCCCCTTAAATTGTAGACAAATCATAACTGTTTTTTCACAATTTTTTACTTATTTACTACATATTCCACCTGATCGCCGACTATAGTGACAAGAGCACTGCAAGATTAAACTTGTCAAAGCATGAAATTTTCTGTGCAAACCTGTGCGCGCGAGGTATTGGGAGCGCCAGCGTGCTACAGTGCATTTTCCGAACTGTTGTTATATATTTTTATTATTTGGAGGTGTTTGGGGGCGGCTGAGGGGGGCTGGAAGCTGGAATATGTACAAAATAAGTAAAAAATTGCGAAAAAAAAAGGAAAAATCGATCATTTTAAATGATTTTTTTACATAAGAATCAGCAGGATTTTTTTGCAGACCGGCTTTATTAAAGGATGTGTTTAGTTAGTTATTTTCCCTAAAAAAGTACATACAATCTATTCACGATTGATTTGCCATCCAACAGGCTGTGGAAATCTGGGGGAATGTGTGGTATCATCGAAATTTGTCAATTAATTACGTTGGGTTATGCTCGTATTTCTTGATGGAGGTTATGTTTTTTGAAAGCAGGCAATGTTGCCAGTGGAGCTTGTTTGTTCATTTAACGTCCGCCTATTGCTGCTCAATATTGGTTTATAATACTTAGATATAATAATGATTTCATTATAAATAAAATAATAACTATAATTTAAATTTTGT
>JABXWE010040125.1:0-13241 GCA_014611495.1 Limonius californicus
GGTTCGGATCCGGCCCTCTACTTTTTTTATCCGGCCCGGATGCATCTCATCGAAGTTAGTCAGGTTCGTGGTGAGAGAAAACACGGCGTGCTGCTAGTATTTATTTTTGTATGAATTTATTTATCGTATGTTTTATTTGATTTTGGTGAATATTATTTTCAGTTTTCTCCTATTTTAATAAATCTCGACCATACAATCATAAAAGGCATTGAATTTACGAAGGCAAAAATTTAGAATTAAAAAATAAAGAAAATATGCTAGAATAAAAAGTAAGGAAAAGGCTTGTATTGTTGTTTTGAGAATAAATTATTTTAATTCAGAAGACCAATTTCACAATAGAAATTAACGATCAGTATGCAAAGATTAATATTGAATTTTAAAATATTTGTTTTGATAGGTCTTGGTGGATTTTTAGTATTTTTATTTATTTGTTGTCTTATCGATTTGATCAAAGATAGTTATAGCTATTTCATACGTACCCTCAGAAGTTTAAAAGTTTCATGCAACATTATAAATACTGAATATGTACTCCGAGAATTTACAAATTTTCATACAATTTAAGATTTATTCAGTCTATAATTTTTTTTTATTAATTTAAAATTAAAAATATCGTACTATAATTCAATTCAAAAATATCATAGCATTTAAATTAACAATTTCTAATTTTCATACAATTATAAAAATAAGATGCGAAATAACTCATAGCAATTTTATGACACTAATAATCAGGGCTTTGGCATAGCATTTAAAGCACTTGCCAATATAGAGCTGTAAACCAGAACATTATATTGTAATTAAATAGCGACTTGTTTTAATTCATTTACTATTAATTTTTTTTGTGTAATAATTTGGTACGGCCCTTGTCTCGAAGACAGAATGATAATTTGACCCCAGACCTAGCAAAGGTTGTGCATGCCTGTTTTAAACAAATATGGAATTTGACAATGTGATTATCATGGAGATTTCAACGCCAAGTAAGCAAGAAACCAGATGATACCGAAAACATGATAGGGGACGCTGGATACGGAATCCGAAATGAAAGAGGCCAAAAGCTGATGAACGTTCTCGAAAAAGAAAAACTCTTTGCTATGAATACCTTCCTTGAAAAACAAGAACAAAGAAAGTGGACTTGGATAAGCCCCGACGAAAAACCAAATCGACTATATTTTAACCCGAAATAAATTATTAATACAAAACACAGAAGTAATTAACAAAATCACAGTAGGAAGCGATCACAGATGGTGATAGCGGCAATGCATTTAAACATGAAGCTAGAACGACATAATAGGTTTGTCAATAAAAGAAAAAATATAGATACCCAAAAACTAAGATAAAGAAACGTAGAATATCAGGAAGATGTTGAAAAACAACTACAAAAAATAGAACCGAACACAAGAGACAATATTAATCTACTAATTGAAGAATTAACAAGTATAATGCAAAAAGCCTCAGAAAAATAGCAAAGAAGGATAAAAAGAACAAAGCGATATTAAGCGAAAATACGAGAAAAATGAGAGGAAACCTGAGAAACGCAGAAGACGATCAGAAAAATCTATCAGAACTGAATAAACAAATAACAGCCGCAATCAGACAAGACAAAAACAAAATACGAGAAGAACAAATAATAAAAACCATCAAGAATAATAAAAATATGAAGATACTCAAAAGAAAATCAGGACAACCACAGATCATAGGTCTTAAAAATCAGAACAACTGGGAAGTACGAGATAGAGACGAAATACTGGGCATATCAGAAGAATTTTACAAAAACTTATACAGCTCACAGATAGAACCCCCAGAAGATATACACGAAGATCTTAAGAGAACAATAATGAACGTGAATTCCGAAGACATGCCAGACATTGATAAAGAAGAAGTAGAAACAGCTATAAACGAAATGAAACTAAACAAAGCTCCAGGTAAATACCAAGTCTTAGTAGAAATGATGAAATACGGAGGAGAACAGTTAATAAAAGACGTAACCCACATGCTCAATAATTTTTACATAAAAAATAAATCCCCTTAGAGTGGTCAGAAGCGCTAACAATCTTGATTTTCAAAAAAGGAGATAAAACGTAATTGAAGAATTATAGACCTATTACATTACTATCCCAGATTTACAAATTACTTACTAAGATTATAACGAAGAGAATAAATTGAAAACAAGACGAAAACCAGCCAAGGGAACAAGCAGGATTCAGAACCGGCTTTGGAACCTGTGATCACCTACAAACTATACGTGTACTAATAGAAAAAACTACAGAGTACAATATATACCTCTGTATTATGGATTCATCGACTATGAAAAAGCTTTCGATAGCATAGAACTTTGGGCAGTAGAAAGAGCAATGAAAACTGCAGAACTGACACCAGATACATTAAACTCATCGAAAGCTGCTACGACCACAATCATCATCATCATCATAAATCAGCGCACAATATTCCATCTTTGGACAAACGCCTCCCCTAATTGATTCCATATTTCTCTATCTGTTGTGCGACTCTTCCATTGAATCCCTGCGATTTTTTCAATGTCATCCCTCCAGCGTGTACATGGCCTGCTTGTGATCTTTTCCCAGTTCTAGGCCTCCATTCGGTCACTTTCTTACTCCATCGATCGTCTTCCCTTCTCATCAGATGCCCAGCCCATTGCCATTTCAACCTTGCTATTCGTGCAATCACATCTTCGACTTTAGTCTTGTTTCGTATCCATTCGTTTGTTTTTCTATCTGATAGTCTTATTCCCAGCATCGATCTCACAATTCTTCTTTGTGTAACTCTCAATTTTTCAATATTTGTTTCTGTCAGGGACCACGGTTCCGACGCGTACGTGAATAAAGGTAAGGCCTACGACCAAGCAACTAATATATACCGACTACACACTAACACCAACCCAGTACCCACAAGGAAAGGAGTCAAGTAAAGTTATTTACAGCCACACTTCAGGATGTTTTCAGAAGCCTTAACTAGGATCAAAGGGATAAATATAAATAGAGAAGGACTATATCATCTGAGATAGTTATAATATCGGATACTATTGAAGATCTCAAGGAAATGATAAAAACTCTGAATAAGGAATCAAAGAAAGTAGGCCTAAAAATTAATTTAGAGAAGACTAAAGTAATGACAAACACAGTAAATATCGAAGATATATAATAATAGAAAATCAAAAACTGGACTGGGTGAACGAATATGTTTATCTGGGACAACAAATTAAACCCGACAAAAATAATCAAGCAGCAGAGGTAGATAGACGGATCAAACTGGACTGGGCAGCATTCGGGAAACTTAACGGAATCCTGAGAAATAAGAATATCCCACAATACTTAAAAACTAAAGCATTTGACTCTTGCGTGCTCCCAGTATTAACTTACGGTACACAAACTTGGGTATTCACGAAACGCAATATAGATAAATTAGCTAAACGACAACACTCAATGGAAAGAGCTATGCAAAGGATAACACTACGACATCGAAAACCTAATGAACACATAAGGAATATCACCAAGGTAGAGGCCATCACAGAAAAGCTAACCCTACAAAAATGGAGATGGGCAGGTCACAACGAAAGATACACAGATAAAAGATGGAACAACATTATTCATAAATGGAGACCATGGACCAAAGAAAGAAGCCAGGGACGCGGTGGGGAGACGACATCAAGAAAATTGCGGATTTTAATTGGACACAAAGAGCTAAAGACAGAGACATATGGAGAAGCTTAGAGGAGGCTCACGTTCAATATTGGACAACTTGGCTACGAAAGAAGAAGAAGAAGAAGAAGGAGAATTTGAAATTCTAATTCATATGCCACCTCGTAATATAAAATATTAATAAAATATAATTTATATATAAAACTTGAAACTTGAATTGAATTGAATTAATATTCAATTCAAATTCCTGAATTCCTAGTTTCTTAATTTCAACAAACTTACAAGGGAGCTATCAAAGTATTATCGTATTATGAAGGCACCATTTAAAGTGATCGCCAATGATTTGATCAGACATGTCAGAAAGGAATGTTGTTGTGACAATCGTTTAAGAAAATATATCAGGCTGAGTTCCCTATATCTTTGAGCCGGTCTTAGATATAGTAGACTAATCAACATCAACACTAAATTGCTGAATTTCAAATCAAATCAAACAGCAAAAATTAAAACTTTTAGTATTTTTTGCCCCAAAAATACACATCTCCATGCAAATTAGGAACTTGTGCATTTATTGACTGACAATTAACAATTTTGTTGGAATTGAAACTATCGACATGGTTTTAGAGACAAATTCGCGTAGTGACAAAACTATTTGGTTCTATAAAATGTGATAATTTTAGAAATGTATTCAAGAAAAATAATGGAAAATTGGTGACTCATTTACAACAAAATAATTAAACTGTTAGAATTAGAACCACGCATGTATCTATGTAAATTCACGTAGAAAATTGCTGTTTAAACGTGTGTACTTTATGTAAGAGTAAAAAATGATTTGTGCTGTTAATACCCACAGCAATTTCAGTTTTAGCCCTAAAAATGTCGTTTAAATTTGCTGGATATTAGGTATAATGGGTATAATGAGCAAATATAAGTATCTCCCTATAATTGAAT
Source organism: Limonius californicus (assembly GCA_014611495.1). NCBI lineage: Eukaryota > Metazoa > Arthropoda > Insecta > Coleoptera > Elateridae > Limonius > Limonius californicus. The sequence continues at coordinate 4,602 of JABXWE010040125.1, forward strand.
TCAACTTTACATTCTAGAATTTAGTCATAAGGATTTTAATTTTATCTGTTCCTGGCAACTGCTTTACATTAGTAGGCCCTAATAAAATTAATATTATTAAACAAAATGTATTTGCTTAATTTTTATTTCATTTTGTTGACCCGTACTCTTACTTTAATTTATAATTTGCTGTCACAAGTACATATTTGAAGGCCGGGCATACCAAAATTGGTTTAACCTTAACTTTTGCCTGTTGTTGAATTCTAATGCTCAAAGTTCATTGTACTTATTATGTTATTACAAAAATAATTTGTCTATTACCTTTTAAGAGTAACAGGATGTCTATCAAAAAAATCCCTATTTAGTAACTGTAATTTTTATTCGTTCAGCGAGTTATAGGTCATTTTGGCGGGTGTGTTGGGTTGCACTTTGCTGTTGCAGCTCGGGTTTCTAAATGACTAAGGACACATGTCTAATTAGTTATTTTTACTAGATAACGTAGACTATTCCTGAACAAAATTAGACGAGGTTAATCCACAAAAAAGCTTTTATTGCAGATCACTGGCTATCTGTACCAATTTTGATCGCCGGCAAAGAAGGAATGGTAAAAAACTACTGCAGTTAATTAAATAACGTAATTAGGATTCCCAATCTTGTGTTGGCATTTATATCGAGACAGTCATCCCCTTTAATTGTATTATCATTTAAGATCATTACCCCTACTGTCCCAGACATGAATCAATGCGGAACAATTTTATACACAACAGACGAGTCTAGTCACTACACTAATATTAAGGCATTAATTAAGAAATTCGTTACATCCTGTTCACAGCCTAGGTGAAGCCGGCGTGACGGTCAATAATTTTTCACTAGCACAATAACACACACCAATTTGTTGTAAGACCCAGAGCGCAAGGTTACACGCGTGCATTGTACATGGACTATTTATTAACCTTAATTTCTAAAATTACAACCTTTTAGTTGCAAACCTATTCGGGAAATAACGGTGCTCTGTAATTATAATATTCGGTTCCTACATTTTTATGCTTCTCGCATACTCGATGAGTTATTTGCTACTCTTGCGAAATTTGACTTAATCTACTCACGCTCAGTATAATGCAAAGGTAATAATGAATAATTTCAAAATTAATCGCCTAGTGATGTAATAAGGCCTTCTGCTTCCGTTAACTGTTCAAACCTAGTTTATTCAATTTGTTTCCCACCACAGCATGTTGCCAGAGACATTCAAATTATTTACTCTCTTTAGAACATTAGCAAATTATTATTTCAGAAACAAATAGTGATGAAAAAATTACTACAAGCTCATAAAACTTTAAATATCTCATTTTGAGTAGAAATATATACGTTTTTGAAGGAAGACTGTAACAGTTCTCTTCATTTTAGTTGTAAAATTCCTGCAAATTAAAAAAGCTACGTTTTTACTTTATGTGTGAATACTAATAATAATATGTACTTCTATTTCTCAGGGACAAATCTTAACCTATTATTGGCACAAATTGGAAAAATTAATATAATTAAAAATTATTTAATTCTAGTATAATGATGGTGAGGCACTACATCCCATGAAGGAGTTTGGCTTGCAAGGCGGAATATCAGAGCATCTGTGTATTTGCTTTAATACCCGGTTGTCGCCTACCAAATTTATCACACGTGGTGATGTGGTGGCCATTACGCATTAGAAACCGCATTATTACCCCTTGTTCGTTTGAACACAGGTACACAATTATGTAAAGCGACTGGGTAGGCCACTCGCCAGCCATCGAGTCTGGCATTTTAACTCCAGTGCTCTAACCACCGACCGCATTTAATTCTATTATATCGTAAAACTGAATTTGTGTAATATGCCAAAAAAATTAAATTATAATAAAATTGAATACTCAGAGACATTTATGCATTTACAGAAATATCTAAATTTTGCATCTATATGCACATTCAAATTTTCATATACGGGTCATATGTGAATGAAACAAAAGTAATTGGAATTTTACTGTCAACTACTTGCAACAAACACATGAAAATATACATAATGGCTTTTCACATTCACCATCATTATTCTTTAGGTAACATTCGAATAGCAATTTATTAGACACAGCACGTAATCATAAGTAATGTAACTAATGATTTCGGCTTTCCAGTAAAATTGCTGGAGAGTGCTAATAAAGGGGAATTATCATAATTTGATAAAAATAAGGTAACTATGGGCCCAAGTGTATCTGGGAAAAACAACGATAGGATTTAAAGTCTCTATGACAAATAGTGCTGATACATTTTAGTTTTTGTTTATTATGACGAATCTTCAAAATTAAAAGCAATCACAGTTTTTGTATACTTTACTGTAGCTCCAAATTTGTCTTGTCCTGTTTCTCAAGAGTGATTAAAATTATTCAGCAAATGTGAAAATCAGAATTATAACACCCATCGCTCTAAATCGATGAATGAAACCACAGTCGAATCCCACAAAATAGATTTAATTGTGGTTAAAAGTTAACGTTTTCGAACCCACTGGGGTCCATCTTCAGACTAAAATAACATACCCAATAATACATGTGAACAGAAAAAGCCAGAATAACCTTACGAAATAAGTGAAAATCTCAAAAACAAATCTGAAGGATTGTAGGAAAATTTTTTCATTTACAAAAACACTATGATTAAACTAAACACTTATTAATTAATGAAACTCAACATAGTTGCCGAAATTAAATAATATTCTAAATTAAATCAACACATGGTAATGAAAGATATTTTAAATTTAAATAGTAAAAACCCAAACATTTGGGCTGAATTATAATAGAATTTAACTAAAACGCGAAACTGAACGCCATATTGAGTAATAACTCGTGTTGTCAGACAAAAAAGAGTCTCTAGCGACATCTACCATGAAAAGTAAAGACTAACAAAAGTAACCTGTACAGGTATGACACTTGGATATAACCAAGTAAGAGGTAAATAGTCATCTAACTACGGTAAACTGTTGAAAATGTACGGTAAATTGATAAAGATAATATCGTTTAAAACATAATCAGGATGGTCATTATGAAATTTCACTGCTTTATTGATTTCTAGCCTTTTAAGGACATTAAAACGTAAACCTTTATCACGACATGTAAGATCTCAAAGTCTAAATTCTGGTTAATATTGTGGTTTTCCAAAATACTGCGACTAGCGAACGCTGATTTAAAATTAATGTTCGGGTCTAAAGTAATAAGATTATTTTTAATAATCTTTTTATGCTCATTAATCCTAGTAGTAATGGATCTGCCAGTTTGACCAATGTAAAAAGCAGGACAACTATTACAGAGAATTTCATAAACACCTGACTGAAAATGTAACTCGATTTTATCTTTATTACGAACTAACAAATTATTTAAAGTAACGGGAACAGAACAAGAAATCATTATATTAACTTGTTTAAAAACATTGCTGAGGTTGGTGGACAGGGGGCCAAAAAAAGTAACTAAAAGTATTTAGTAGATGGGTCTTTTCGAGTGATGTCTAAATTGGTCAATTGCGGATTTGAAAAGATCTTTGAATTCTATAAAACAAACTGTTAATAATCTCAGAAGGATATCTGTTAGTGTAGGCAATATGATGAATGATATGATGATGAAAACGTTAACTTTTAACAATAATTAAATCTATTTTGTGGGATTCGACTGTGGATTTATTCATCGATTTATCTACTTTATCCCATTACGAAACCTTTGGACATTAATGAGTTTACACATCACTCTATTGGCATCAAATTTATTAATTGCAACGGTTTATTTTTTAAATTTCTGCCAATATAAGTTTAGTATACGAACTGATCGTAAGCAGTATGATCAGATACACCTTATCTATCGTGTTCGTATAATCCAAACCGCAAAAGAAATCAAACTACTGATATAAATCGCGAGATTCAACTACCATGGGCAGTTTTAGGAAACTCAGTTTCATACTGTTCCATAGCGGAGCACTACGGGCCCCGGTCATATGGTATTCGTAGTCCAACATAATCCGCGCTGGTCAGAACTTGAATAGGTGGGCCAATATTTGGCATATGCAACCGGTCGTGCTTCGGAGGGTATGGAAAACCGTCGGTCCCGGTTGTCATGCGAACATCTTCGACAATCGTAAACCGTGTAGTGGAACTTCTCTTCTCTGTTCGATGGGTTAGGTTAGCGTCTTGCCCGGAGTACGTGCAAAGAGGGCCCATTGGCCTATAATTAGAAGAAGAAGAGGGTTTCATACTAAAAGACAAAAATAAATTTGAAGAGTTAAACATAGGACAGGTGCATATTACCGATAACGACATACACACGGTCTAGAAACCACGGCTATTACAAAATAGTGGGCAGAACAGGTAATAGCCGCTCAGCGGGCCATGACAGGAGAGGCCATGATGGAAATCTCCCTAAGCGACAGAATACATAGCACCGAGATGGAAAATAGAACGAAAATACTGATGGCAAGGAACGCATTGCAAGTCTCAAGGGGAAATGGGTTCGGCGCGCAGTAGGACAAAACACACCCAGAAAATATCATATTCGCGACCATGGGAAACTAAAAGTAATGTAGGAAGACCTTAAAAATAGTAGATTCTCGATGTAAAGACCATAGCAGGAAATCAGTGAACGAGAACAGTTAGAAATAGAGGTGTATGGAAGAATCTAAGAGAAGGCTGAAAAGAGAAGAGAGAGATATTAATTTTTCAGGTTTTCATTATTATCAGCAAAAGACTTCAATTTTACTTTCCTATATGGCAAATATCACTTGCAGCAGTGCATTCTGTTATAAATCATAATTTAAAATCAAAAAGTATAAATGGTACCATGGAAAGTCTTATTTACACACATAAATTTGCCAAATGTCACGGCGTCTGAGACAGGCAAGTAAAATGCGAATAGAGTATATATTACTAAATGTATTTATATTGTAGCTCTCATTCTTTTACTTTTATGCAACTAAATATTTAGAAACGTTTCTTGCTATTTAAGTATCACTAATGAATGATGACCATTCTAAATGGATAATTGATAGAGAAAGGATCCTTACGAACCTCAAAATATGAAAATATAAATGCATTTACAAAAACTTCTAGTTTTCGAGTTTTAGCTTTTGCATATTTTCAAATTAACATATACAGGGTGTTTTTAAAAGGTACCAAAATACCCGGGCGCTGATTCCTTTCGTCAAAGTAAACAACAAACTTCCTATGAACATGGACAAAAGAATGCCTCCTAAGAGATATACAGCTCTTCAAAGGTATTTGTTTTTTTGGAATAACTTGTCAACCATTTGAGTTAGAATTACGAAACTTTTGATGCTACACCAGATTCGGTAATCAAACTTGTAATAACGCACTCCAAAGAGTCCCAAATGGGCGGAGGCTCCGATAAATTCTGTCATATTTTTATGATACAGGTTTACTTGACTGCTTAACCTTCTTGAGCATTCACGTCGAAAAATCTCAAAAAGGGTGCCAGACTTTCAACAAGAGTACCTTTTTTGTGTGGAAAGGTTCATATTTTAATAATTTCTACTAAACAGTGACGAAACCATACATAAAACATGACAGAATATACCAAAGCCTCAGCCCTTTTTGAGACTCTCTGAGAAAGTTATTGCAAGTTTGGTTTAAGAATCGGTTTGGGCATCAAACGTTTCTTCAATGTTTGGAAATTCTAGCTCAAACGATTCACACGTTATTCCGAAAAAGAATCATCCACGGTGATGTACCTTTGCAGAGCTATATCTCTCTCAGGAATCTTTTTTTTTTAACCAAGATTCATGGGGAGTTTTTGTTTATTTTTACGAAAAGAATCAATACCCAAAATATGTTGGTAGCTTTTAAAAACACCCTGTACATAAACACATCTCGGTATATGTTGACAAAAATCATGTAAACGCAAAGAAATTCTGTTCCTAGTAATTTGACACCCCATAGCAATTCTGAAATTGGCTCTGAAAGAAACGACGCCAGTTCGAATCTGACGTCAGATTTTCTAATTCATACGTCCGGCTATAATTGTAAGCCGTCTCTATCTTGATATAATTATTGACTAGGAATTGGGCAACAAGCTTTCCTTAATGTCAGCCGTAAAATTCATAATTTTGGTAATTGACCTTGGTCAAGCCATTTATTTTGCTTCTGATTGCGTTGTGAAATTGTAGGTTCATAATTTATAATGGGTAATTTGTGGTTGTATTGTTTGTATAGATTTTATCAATTTATCGCTTGTGCTGCTATAATTGGTACTTGCCGAAACGCACTCCCACGCAGCGTAGTAGCAGGACGTAACATTTTATATTTCTTTCATGAAATTAAATTTAGATAATTATAATTTTAGTAGTCTATTTTCAAAGATTTATGCAGGAATGTATAACACTTATCTACTAATTATTTTTTTGAAAATAACTACTTCGATGTTTAATATTTTGTTCGCGCACTGCATTTTGATTAGCGAGAACTGGTTCCAGTTCCCTATAAATACCAATTTAGACTTAGATGTAATTATGTTCTTCAGCATAACTAAATATTTCTTTCTGCAGGTGACGACAAGCTTGTTAATTCGATATTTCTTAAATTTAAGAGGTTTCAAAAATGTAGGCTCTACTATTAGCGCAATCGATTCAACAATTAATTTGATGTGTGCTCGTTATACATAATTTCAATTTGATTTTTTATTGTACGATTAAACTTTACACTTGAAAGAAAGCTTAAAATATATTGAAAGCTGCAAAGGTTCTGGTTTACTTTTAAAAATGAAAGCACTGCAGTTCTCTACTACATGACAAAAATTCCTATATCCTGCACACGTAATTTGCATACTTTTCACATAAACATTTGTTATTATTGTAAGAACATGATGGCTGAATTACAAGCATTTGTTAGTAGACCTTCTATATTTATTTGATTTTACGCTTCTCGGCCGTTAATACTTCCTGCAAGTAATTTTTATGAGTGATGAAGCAACGAACCGATGGTAACTAAAGCATGGTTGAAGATAAACTTGTCGTTATTGCTGTAATAATTAAAATTACGAGGAAAATTTTAGTGCGAAATAAAGCAAAATGCTCCCATAAATCACGATTAATCATGTGGTAGTTAGCGAAGGTCGCGTTGAAATTACTACGGAGCTCTGCATTAATTGGGCTCGTTTCTTAATCAACGTTGAAGGTGGAAGGTTCACGAAATGAGATCATTTATCCAGCAAAGCAGCGCTCTAATGAACCCGCAATTATAAGTATTGTGTTAAGAAATACCTTCAGGAATCTAGGTAAGGTTTCTTTGCAACCAAAGGATTTATTGCGTACTCTTACCCTATAATGAATAATCTACCAGGAAAACGATAAATTCGAAAATAAAATCTTGTTTTTAATTAACCAGCTTCATTAGTTTAGAATCGAAATAAATTACGGAGAAGCCACCATTTGTTCGCACAAATGACATATCGTATATCTACATGACTTTAGAAATTATGGTTAATTACTGGTTTGTTATTTCTGCGATTTATACTCACGGTAGACCGTCAGACACTTTTCTTAGCCTCTATTCATCGACAACTGTATACGCTAATCATTTTTTATGATTAAAAATTGTGGCTAGCATTCACTTAATAAACGATTAGAAATCTCATCACATATTTTAAGTGTCGCAGGTGCAGACAGAAGAGAATGGCAAATCGGCGTGCCTTCGATAAATTACTGTACCAATTTTTACAACCTTAAAAACTATATTATGATGATTCACTGAACAACATCGAGAGGAAAATAAATATTACAGAAGGCAATTTACGCTTACGCTTTGTCGATTGAAAATTCATTATTAAATAAATTAGATATACTTTCAGATCAACGTATTATTAAAAACGCAACTATTGCGAAAACTTTAAATTGCTATTTGTTAACCGGTTTTCTTTAGCTTACAATAAATTGCATTTTGGTTAGCACTTAATACCTACTACAGGAGAGACAATAACCATTAACACTATAAAGTTTATAACCAGTGTAATATTTCTAACTACAGGTGATGGCATTTATGATGGCCTAAATATAAAAGAAATTTTTAACTTCAAATTTATAATTAAAGGAAAAAACCCACTATTTTTTTAAGCATGCATGCAAAATAGAAAAGAATGAGCAGTTTATGTTAGTTTTACATATAATAGAACGAGAGATTATCAATCTGCCAGAAATGTTTACAGGGTTACATATGAATACTTGCTGCATTGCACTTAATCACGAGTGCAAAACACGAGTGGTCATTTTCGCTGCTATAGATCAGTTTTATTGAAAAGATTTAATTATTTGTTTCATATCCGTATAAACTATCATGAATAGAATATATTATAGGTAGGAATAATAAATCCCGTTCGTTCTAAGCATATAACAATTATTGGTACTATTTCATATCCCAGAGTCAAATATGGCTAGGAAGAAATTTGACTTGGACTGTAAAAATCAAGTTAAAAGATCAAATAAGTTAAGAAAATTAAAGGTTGTTACGGTGACAAATAATAATAAGTGGACGCGACTGCCTCCCTGGACTTTCCCATACTGGAAACTGTTCATATCATCTTTATTTCAAATTATATATATATATATATATATATAAATAATAATTATATATATCAAATTAAGTATTAAATACAAAATTTT
>JABXWE010040126.1:0-16763 GCA_014611495.1 Limonius californicus
CAAAAAGTATTAAAATAACGGGCAGAAACAAATCAGAATTTAAAATTATTTGTAAATTATTGCAACTGTTCAAAACATTATGACATTCTGCTCATCTCACTGCAATTGAACTTTGTACTCATTGGAGCATGTATTCATCTAAAGTTGCAGCTATTTGGTTGATACGGTTTGTTAAATCGTCCATATTGTTTGCTGTCTGATATATATCGAATCCTTCAGACAATCTAGAACCATGATTTCATAATGACCTGGAGCACTGTCTTGTTGGTGCCTCATTTTGTCTAATTATCAGTGGAACATTTTCCAATAGCGTTTGAAAATCTTCATTTAGAAAATGTAGGAAATTTTCAGCATTAAGACGATTTGGCAGAATAAAAGGACCAACTAAATAATTATTTGCCATACCTGCACAAACATTAACAATGTACCGATATTGATGACTTTGAATATGAGTGGCATGAGGGTTCTCATCTGCCCACACATGATTATTATGAGTATTGTCGAAATCAGAATACTCCAATATATAATACCCTAACTATCAACAGTCACAACAATACCAAAATAGAAATCAACCAAACAGAAAAAATAAAGTACCTAGGTATACATATAGATTCAAATTTAAGATGAAATAATCAAGTGGAAGATCTAATTACCAAATTACGACAAGTTCTTTTTAATTTTAGAAATTTAAAGCATATACTCCAAATAGAAAATTTAAAAACAGTGTATCATGCACTAGTAGAATCCCTGCTTCGCTATGGTATAATAGGATGGGGCTCTGTAGCGAGAACACACTTACAGAAACTGGAAGTCATACAAAAACGCTTCATAAAAATCATGCTTGATAAGAGTAATAATTACCCAACCACTCTTTTATACTCGGAATCAAAAATACCCTGTTTACGTGTAATGTACTTCCAAAGTATAATAACTCGACAATATAAAAATAAAAGTGAGTTAAAAAGAATAGAACATCCACATAATACCCGACACAAAATGAAGAAAAATAGTGAAATAATTAGGGTAGACAAAAAAATAGGACAGAAATCCATTAAGTTCTTAGGGCCGAGACTATTCAATATAATACCACAAGAAATAAGAGAAATTAAAACATTAGGTAAATTTAAGAATAAAGTAAAAAGTTGGATAAGAGAAGATAGGCAGCTTATTGTTACAACGATTGAAACGTTCCTATAAAAAAGTTTAGATTTATTAATATAATTATACTATTTTATTTAGGTTGTAGTCTTACTGTTCTCATCCTTTTCACTTTTACTTTACCATTTAGATGTGTAGTGCAATAAAATAAACTGTGCAATTAAATAAACAATTTAGTTGATAAGACTGATTAAATTAAGTATAACAATTAAGAGAAATGTTACTTTAGACTTAGTTACAATCCAACAGCTCACGCACAAGCACAGCTTCTGTGAGTTTTTTTTTGCGTTAGCAATACTAGTTTATTTAAAACATTACCGACTAGGACAAAATAATCTAATGATCTGCCAATTGGAAAATGTTGTTACAAAACAAATAAGTTGTATAGATGTTGTTTTTTTTTTTAATGTTTGAATAAACCTTATTATTATTATATTGTAAACCTCATGCTGTGTGAATGTTCCTTCATTTGTTCACAAAATATTGCCAATAAAATTAGAATTTTCCCAATGTTGATTTAATAGCCATTCACAGTACCTAAATTTTCTTCTTTGTCTTTATCTTTTCCCTTTTGTACCTTTACAGTGTAGGGTTTTAACTAGAGTTCTCTATCCATTTCTTAAACTCTCTTCTGTTCCTGGCCATGTTGTTTACTTCCGCGATAGTTTTCCTCGTTTCTGCACTAGGTCTCTCATGTAATCTTGCCATTGTATCCTTGGTCTGCCTTTTTTTCTTTTTCCTATTATCCCCGTCTCCGTTATTCTTCTGGGTATCCTATCTTCTGTCATTCTTTTAGGGGACTACCATCCAAGCTGTTTCTCCTCTATATCATTTACTAGTGGGAGAAGCTTTCATTCATCTCTGATCCTCTTGTTTCTTACTCTGTCCCTTCTTGTTTTTCCTGTTACTTTTCTTAAATATCTCATTTCAGCTGCCCTTATTTTGAATTTATGTTTATCTAGCATAACCCATGTTTCGGCGCTGTATGTTAAGATTGGTATATGGTTTTGTAGATTCTTATTATGGTGTAGGTACCTAACTCATGCATTATAATCCTATGGTAGTAGGGGTTGTACTTTCGTTTTTCAAAAAGGATATAGGCCGTTGTTGTGTAATATTCTGTGTACTGTCGACTTTGGTATGTCTGCAATGCGAGAAATACCACGTACCCTTCTCGGAGGCTCCCATTCAATTAAATATAACACATTTTCCGCGTACCATAAATGGACGACCACCACCACCCCTTTTTAGACGAACACTTCCTATATCATGCAGTTGTTGGTCAGATCCTTTAATAACTGTGTGGGCGCCAATGGGAATATCATCAGTAGATCCGGTACTGCTCAAGCTCCACGTTACTTTGAACGGCCAATCGGAAAGTTGTGTGATGTCTTCTATTTGGATAGTGTTCAGCATATAGCCTTGCTGCTGCATTAGAATTACCCCCAACTTCTCCAAGAATTCAAATCATGTCAGTGTACTTAGAAAAATGTGTATACTATTAATGCAAGCGAAACGGAATTTACAAAAAGGAATAGATAAATGTTTGACAACTGTAAAATTCGGAACAGCAGTGGCAAATTAAATAGAAATTACTATTCGCCTTGCTTAGATTTGCCTTGAAGCCATATCCGAATCTACTACTTTCATCGATAATATCTATTAGTTTAGCTTTATTTCTAAAGATACGTAGCATTTGAATTCCCAACTTCAAGAAGCTCGTGTGAAGAAACTAGTATGCGAAAACGAATATTTTAGCTGTTTTGTGTTCATTATGCATTGCTAAACAGCACTAAGAGGCGCTGTATCTCAAATTATGAGACATCCTGTATACGTACATGTTTAAGTTTGCTGGAAAAAATCAGTGTGATGTTGGTTGCCTACACACAGTCAGGTATACTATTCGAAATTTACGGTAGTATGCAGCCTGTTGCTCGATTATTGAATCACTCTGTATTAATTTAGCATGTATTATACAAAAATTTGTATGGACATCATCTTAAAAACATATTTGAACAACTGAGAGATTATAAATGCATTTTTAGACGTTCTGATAAGTTTTTTGAAAATTATACACTTTAATAATGACAACTGACAGTCGAATGACAGCTTGAATTTTAAACACAAACTCAATACCGTTTTCGCGCTTTATTCTAAATTTTCTTTAACAAGGTTTTTACGTGTAACATTTGAGAAACTAATAATACTAATACCGAAATTGCTAAAGCTTTTGTATCCTTTTCTAGAATTGATAAGCTGCCACTTGATAATAATTTTAAAAATCGTATGACCTTGAGCATGACTGAACAATGCTTGTGTAATTCAACACATTTAAGCAATGATTTGCGCTTTTTAAACTGTTTTACAGTTAATACCTACTTATTTCGTTAACTTGTGACACCAAATTCATAAACCATGTTTGCTGTTATAAAGCGAAAGCGCGTTAATGGCGAAATTAGCGTAACTTATTTTTATTTTTAAATTTAAAGAGCTCAAACGCGACTCATTTCTAAATTATATTCTCTCTAACAGATTTTTATACAGTCTATTGACTTCCTTAGTTTATCGTTCGATTTCGACGCAGCATTCTTAGCATAGCGGTTTCGATTATATCACGGTGTACAGAGGTGGTTTCAGTACGTTTAGTACGAAATTAACCTTGGGGGTAAAATGTGGTCTTCTACGAATGGAGCCAGTCAAACTAACGGATATCACGGTCAGTCTTTATAAATTATTTTTGTTATGAATTATTTTGTGTTAATTTTGTTGTTAATGAGAATCTTAACCTATAACGTTTCGTTTTGTAGCAGTATCTTCCCAGAGTGATTTTGAAGAAATAAAAATTCCTGTTCCTTGGGGCCACATAGCCGGTGAGTAAATATTAAAATAATGCAATTTAAGTATAGTGATAAGATAATGCTATCGACAATTATACCGTTTTATGTAGGTATGCTTTTTAAATTAAAAAAAGTAGGTTAATTTTTTAATAATTCAGGCAAGATTGCTACCAATTAGATATCACTATCACATCCATACATTCAAGTGGTGCAATTTTGAAATAGTTTTCATTAGCAGGATTCCCAATAGTCATTTATTAATAAGATATAATAAAGTATTTTGAATTTTTAATACATTACTTATTGTGGTTATAATCGGTTAGAAATAATAGCATTCCGTAGATTATTACAAGCTAAACATTTTTTTGTGTCCATTTTACGTAGGTATAGGAAAACGATATTTTATGCTTCCGCATTACTTGGCCATAAAAGTGGTTATCTCATCTATTAGACAGAATTTTGTATTACAATGTGTTAGCAGTTAAAGTTACATAAAAAGTAATTTTGTAGAACATAGATTGACAATTATAAACCGTTTAAGTACATCGAGACTACTTATTTTATCTTTTAGCAATTTTATATGTAATGTATGTAATATTTGTTGGTAGTTTGATGCCAGTACAAAGTTTGCTTGATATTAATTTGACCTTGATTTAAAATTGTAACAATTGATCATAAAATTACAAATTTAAATTTCCAATGTGGAAAATTTTGCATTGCAGATAAGGCAGTATCATGTTCTTATTATTTTGTTAATACAAGGGGAATGTGGGGTTAATGCCGTTGTTAACAATGTTTTACATATTTTTGTGTCTGATGAATAAACATTTCCAATATTCTATTGGGTGAAAGTACAAAATGATGTACATGACCATGTTACAATGTTATAGTGTAGAAGTAACTACTAGAACAATACGATGTTTGAAAAAAGAATATAGTTAGGACCGAAGGGTTAACAAAAAAAAGAGTATTTACAAGTAATCCTAAGTACTGTCCTATAATTCATAGCAATGTGAGGCAATGCTAAGTATATGATGTAAGGCAGTGCCAAGTATTGCAAAGTATTTCAAGTCATGTGAAGTATATTTAGTATTCTATAATCGAAATTTAAGCTAAAATTTTGTGAATATGCCAAGAAATTGCCTTTCTGCTGATTATGTTTAAAATTGTGAGCTTAAATAAAACATTCCAAGATTCCAATCAAAAATTGTGATATTAAAATGGAAATTCCCAGTTTTGCCGAATTAAGTTGACTATGCGCTGTATAGTTAAAATAATGGGTTTGGTTGCATAAATAAATAAAAGTAAGTGTAATAAATTGTATGTGAACAAACTGAAATTTTTAAAATCTAATGGAAAAGTTAAATTCTGAGATACAATACGAAATTCAGTAGGAATGTTTTGATATATTAATTTCTGAAATTCCTAATAAATTCCAAAAATTTCGAAATTACAATCAGGAATTCCAAGATTGACAGAAATTCGTAATTCTGACATTAATGTTGGAAATTGCAATACAATGGTCAGTACTTCCTAGTTTTCAAGTTGGAATTTTTGAGCGTATAAGTTCAATTTTAGCATTAATGTAAAATCCTTGAACGAAAATCACAATCTACAACTAAAATTTTGACATTTACATATGTCAAAATTATTAAAGCTGATTTAGAAATATTTAAAATTGTAGTTTTGTAGATGCTTGTTAATATTTCAGATTTCTTCTCACGTTTTTTTTGTATTACTTATGAAAAATATCTCGTTTAACTGATTATTACTGGCTTTTTATTATTGTAACAATTTTCATTGTAGGGCTGTCCACCCCAACATACTTAGTAGCAGACTAAGACACTTTAAGGCCCCTAAATTCCATCAGTTGACAACGTGAAAAATAATTGAATTGTTATACATAACAAGACGATTAGCACGGGTAATGCAACAATAAAAACTAAGGCAAAAATTCCCGACTACAACATTCAACATTCAAAATACTTTAAGGAAATGTTTTAACTTAAAAAATTAAAACTTTGAGAGTAGTCAATATTTTACAAACAGAACCTAACTTTTAGTGGGCCAGAATTCATGAATTCCTAATTTTAGAACTTGTAGGCGTTTATGTTTTTTTTTTCTAATGGGTAATGTTATAAAACTTTTCTGTAAAACATCTTTTTAGGTAGGCTTTCCATTCTTTACTAAAATTTCATGTTTGGCCAAACACTAAAGACATTGAATGTCAGCACTGTGGGTCTTATAAGCTTTATATTCAAGACGAATTGATGAGTAATAGTTATATTTTTATTTTGTAGAATTTTCAGTAGAAACGGTCTGATATAAATGTGTAGAGATGGTTCTATACTTATTTATGGTATGACAACAGTATATATTATACTGAGAACTGTCCGTATATAGGTAAAACTTTGCTTATGCCCTGAATGTTAAACTTAAAATTACACATATATGCATTAAAAATAGACGCAGCATTTTACACACATTGCTTAATGTAAACTAGAATACTGACCTAGGGCAAATACATATTCAGCAAGGCGGTTCCTTCAATTCTATGATTCAGAAATGTTTGTATTAAATTCCTTGACCTAATAATTTTGTAATATTTAATGAGCACATTGTATTGTTTCTTTAGTGGATTTAAAAATGTGAGGATTTGTGAATACTTCAAGTTATTCATTTGAAGAAAGTTCAAGGACTGTAGGTAAATAAAATTGTTCGTTCTATACCTATCTCCTTTCAGTGCAAAATGAGGTGTCCATCTGAGTATGATCTTTTCAAAACGCTTGTCGTGTTAGATAAACTCCATACCATACCAATTTTTATGAATAGTGATGAACAGAACCTGTAATGTTTAGCAACAGTTCGACCATTTTTAGATAGATGGTGCTCTCAAATACTAGTCGAAAGAACGAGAAATGATAAAGGTAATAAAAAGGAAAGCCAACGAACATCTGGATATGTCTGGAAATTTTAGCTTTTTCGTGGAGTCATTTTCATTTTAATTGGGACAATAAAGTACTATTTTCTAGATTCGCAATGGTTTTTGCAACTGTTGCAAGTCTGAAATAGGTAATAAATTTTAAAACACGGAAAATAGTAGTTCTTGCAGAATTTTCCCTAAAAACAAAAATATTTTATTATTCTAAAATTCAGTGTTTAAAATGATAGGATAGTTTATAGACGATTTTAATTCAAAAAACCACGTTATCAGTCATAAATTTAAGGATTATTGAAAGTGTGATAGTAAAGTTTTATTTTCTTCTTCTTCTTGTAATTAGGCTAAAGCCTGTTTTGTGCACAGGGATTATAGGTCTCTCCACCTTTTTAAGGGCCGTCCAATACTTCTTCTCCCTGATGGTGATTTGTCTCTTGCGATTTTAACAATCCTATTCTCGGTCATTCGTTTTATGTGCTGATTCCATTCTTGCCTTCTACTATTGATCCATTCGTTCACCGGCATGACGTTCCATGTTTTTATCACCTCTTCATTTTTTTATATGGTCCATTCTTGTTTTGTTAATTATTTGCCTTAGCACATTCATTTCTGTCACTTCAAGCGCTTGTTTGGTTTTTGCTGTGTCAGGCATGGTTTCAGCGGTATAGGTCATTATCGGTCTAACTACACTTTTATACATTCTAACCTTTGTTTCTCGCTGTAAATTTTTATTTCTCCATATTGCGTCACCTAAGCAACCTGAAACCCTACTTGCTTTTAATGCTTCACTTCTTTTTGTAGTTGACCTTGTCTTGTGATTTCTATTCTCAAATATTTTGTTCTCATTTCTTGCTGGATTATTACTCCTTCGACTTTTACCTTGCACCTTACAGGTTCTTTTTGATATTGTCATTGTTTGTTTTTTCAGTTGATATTATCATTGTGCATTTTTTACAGATTGTCTTCACTTTCTGCCACCAACACAGCATCTTCTGCATAACAAATAATTCGTATCTCCGAGTTTCACATTTTGTATCCTCTGCAGTTTTGCACACTTTTAATATTTCGTCCACAATTATGTTGAACGTTAGTGGACTCAGGGAGGCGCTTTGTCTTGTTCCCTTTTCTACTAATATTGGATTGCTTAGTTTTCCATTATTTCTTATTTGCATATATATCGTGTAGGACTGGGGTGTATTAGCGGTAAGACAGACAGACTTTGGATGTAATAGTCCGAACGCTCTCCAGTACGAATCACTCGCAAGGGAGGAAATTTTTCTAATTCCTTGGGTGGTCGGTACTGGGTCCCAGTCTCCATTTGCCATTGGGGATCGAATTAATGGCACTCCTCGTACTACCGACGCATTAGAGGAGTAACAAGACCATAAATAAAAACATCACATACCAGGCAAATCAAGCATGGTTTCGCACCTACACGGTAACCCGCAGAGTCGGGCCCTGTTATGCATAGCACAAACTAACTTAACTTTGCCTCACACCGCATCAACACTGCGCAAGCGGTATAAACGAGGTTACGATTATGGTGATAAGATATATCTGGTATCAGATTAGTTAAATTTATGGGTATTTGTCGTTGAAGTAATACTTCTATAACATTTTGAAGTTGAATACGATCGAATACTTTATTTAAATTGATGAAGCATAAGTATGCTGTTTTATTATATACTAGCGATTTGTCGATAATTTGTCTTAGTACATGTACTGCGTCTACACAGGATCTGCCTATTTTAAACCCCTGCTGCTCTTTGATTAGGGTTGTGTGTTGGTTAATTTTGTTGGTTATTGTGCTTGTTGTTAACTTCCTCTATCATTTTCTGTCTTCTCAATATATTTTTTTTTAAATAATGTAATCGGATTATTTGTTCTCCACTCGTCTGGTACCTTTTGCTCTTTAAATATGTTTTGTGTCAACTCTTTAAGGTGACCTATCAGTTTTTCTCCTCCATACTTTAATAATTCATTCGCTATGCTATGTTTACTAGGAGACTTCCTATGTTTTAGTTTCTTTACAGCTTCTACTTCTTTAAAATCAATTTTTATTTTTATGTCATTTAGAATGTTTGGGATATTTACTTCGGTGCATTCATTGTCTGCTTTATGTGGTTGTGGGAAATAATCTACCCATTCTTGTTCTCCTATTTTTTGTGTTTGTATTATTTCTCTAACTTCCTTTTATTGTCCTCTAATCATCCTCCATATTTGCTTTTGCGCCCGTAAAAATCGGATTCTAAACTTTATGATAAACTGTTACTCTTTTGATTTCAGCATTTACTTGATTTCTTACTATTTTGTACTCATATGCTTCGTTGGTATGTATTTGTTTATACTTTAGATGATTTCTTTTTACCTTGCGCTAATGCTATAATTTCTTCGTTGAACCATGGGTTTTTATTGTACTTTACTTTGTTTATTCTAATTTTTTTAGTGCCCAGCGCTTGTTTTGCAGCTTCGATTATAATTTCTTTAATTTTTGACCAGCTGGTGCTAATCGGTTCTTCTATTGTAGTGTTTTGCTTAGCTATTTTCTCTTCTAATCTATTTCGGTATAGTTTCTTTGTTGTATCGTCTTGGAGAGATTCGATGTTTATTTTTGTTCATATATTGGGATGCTTTTTTAATTTTTGCTATGTTCAGTCTAATTTTGGCGAATAGAAGACTGATCGCTTCCAATATGAGCAAAGGTAAGGCATCTAACGTCCAGTATTTTACTAGGGTGATTGAATCTATTTGTCAACGTAATCAATTATCGATTTTTGTCCTCTGGTGTTTTTCCAAGTGTACTTATGCTGTTCTATGTCATCATAAAATGTATTGTTCGTCCTTAATTCATTATTCGAGCAGAGTTGAATCAGCATTTTCCCATTTTCATGTATTATGTTCTCATTAGAACGTTGCTTTACTCCGGGTATAATCAGATTCCCTATTTTCGAGTTCAGATCTTCTAATAAGAATATTGCTTCGTTTTGTGACAAGAAATTTATAGTGTTCTGTAGATTGCTAAAAAACCTATCTTTTTCTAGGAACGATTGATCATTTTCCAGGACATGTGTTGAGATAATATTAATTATTTGATTTCCTGCATTCAGTTTCAGTAGTAATGTTTTTTCTGATGTATATTGATATCCTCTAGCTTTGTAAGTCAGCAGAGCCGGAGGATAGTGAGGAATTAAAATACTCACCGTGGAAAAAAACTGACTCCAGGTTGGGGGTTGAGGCATTGGACTGGTGCTCCACTACTCGTAAAAGAGCTAAATTACCAAAAAACCTAAACAAAGCCTCGCAACTTAGGACGGGTCTTTAAGAAGACGCACACTGTAAAGGAAATGGTTAATGAAACTGGCAACGTGGAACGTACAAGATATCAAACAAAAGATCGACATCATCGTATCGGTGCTGGAAGATATTATAGCGCCGACAGAAAAAAGCACTCTTCTGTATGGCGTTGAAACCTGGAGGATAACGGAGAAATATAACGCAAAAGTGGAAGCAGTAGTAATGGATGTGATGAGAAGATCTCTATGTATTTCAAGAACAAGTCACATACAGTAAAACAACAGAGGGGATTGAAGGAAGTATAGTAATCGACATAGACAACAAACAGGTGAATGGTATGGCCACGTACATCGTATGCCTGAAATAAGACTACCTAAACAAGTTTTAGAATGACAACCAACCGGATGTCGGAGAAGAGGTAGACTCAGGTTGGAATGGCAAAAAGCGATACATAAATGGATGAGCGATAGAAACTTAACACCAGAAGACTGTGAAGATAGAAGAGAATGGAGAATAGGCGTCGGACAACGTCGTAAGACGTTCTAAACCAGCTTATATATATTAATATAGCTACACCTTCTTTAGCTCTCATTTCTTTATTTACACCGCTATATATCAGTGTACAGTTTTTGTAATTGGACGTTCCTTTCCCCCTTTGTTTTACTATAGTGCACATATGTCTAGATCCTTTTCTTCCGCTTCTATTAATATTTCTTGTTCCATTTTATTCCAGGATCTTATATTTCATGTTCCCAGTGGTAAATATTGGAATTTTTCCATTTCGATTTTTTCCGTTTTCTTTTCCGAGGCCATTTATTTTATTTATTTAAAAAAACTAAGGGTTTATCGAAAGCCCTCTGTAGTGGAAGAGCCAAACTATATATAAAATGTGAACTACATATTTTCTACATTTCAAAAATGCTCTAAATTTCACTACTTAAGCCTCTTATTAGTTGTTGTTGCATTTTGTAAGGAAGATCTGTATCCCCTCAACTTCAGGGCACCTCTTAATGGATTTTGTATTTAAATATGTAGATTATTTAGAAAGTGTTGGTATTGAAATACTTAATTAGATTATTTAATAGAGTTTTGACATTCGAATACTTACTGGTGCGATTAGATACAGAGAGTTTGGTATTTTAATATTAAATTAGATTTATTCTGAAATGTGTACATCAGCAAAAGCATGGCGACTTTAGACTTCCATGGCAAACCGTTTTACTTTTTATTAAATAATCAGGATGTTTCCAACCACATAATATTTGTAATTTCAGTTATATGTGAAATATGTAATATATTTCAGATATGTAAATATAATTTTTGAAATTTGAAATCAATTTGTGGTATATAAACCTAATTAAGTAGTAAATAGCAACATATCTATTGCAAGTTCAAAATAATGAGTAATACACTGCACAAATTGTATTGATTGGACTCGGAATGTTTTTGCATACAAATTAAAAGGGCAAATATGCAAAATCCTTTAACATTGCTTGACTATTTTTTTGTTGGCAAAAAATTGCCCATCGACATGCAGTTTTGTGGTCTAATTGGAGTTATCAATACCACAATCACATATTAATCATTAGAGGGTAACACTTTTAAATAGGTCATATTTGTAAATACCTACTTTTAAATGTGACTCATATTTCTAGGAATTTATTGCTTTGATAACTAAAACATAGAGGACTTCATGTTGATAAATAAAGAACTTTCATTATATACTTTTTTGCTTTGGAGACTAATAGAATTCTGAAATTAATTAAGAAATGCTTGATATTTGCTGTAGAACTCGTTATTTAGTAAGTTCAAGCCTAAAAAATAATTTGTTTATTTTTACTTCGTTGAAATTCATATTGATCAATAAGTAAAAACAATAATATTAATAAATTTCAACAAGTTACGATTAATAGTATTGTTTCTACTTACTGAAAATAATGACACACACATTAATAAATATTGAATTAGAACGGAAATACAACAACATAGTCGTGGTACTATTATAAACACAATTTTTGCTAAACATTATAAATACAACAGGCAGTAAGGAGCAAACTAAATAAATACTCTTTATGATACGTGCAGTGAAAATTAGTTTGAGGTATTATCTCCAAGGTAGAAGAAGATTGTGTATGTTAGTATGTATGGATGCATTACTCAAATTCTAGCAGATTATATTGGTTAAAACATTTTATAACGTCAATTTGAACTAAAAATATCAATCTGTTAAAGATATGTGGTGATAATTATATTGTAGTTCTAACAGGGGAAATTTATTTCAGATATCAGTAATTCATTTCAAATAACAATGGGATGATGCGGGCTAATTAAAAAAAAAATATCAAACGAGTCTTACATATAAATAATTCATTTTACATATTTTTAAGAAGTTCAAAAACGCTCATTGGCTTGAGTAGCTTTAATAAAAATTAAAACCACCTTTCATAAACTTCTCCGAGTGTTCCAGAGTGAACTGGAAATGCCCGTTCCAGCCCTATGTATAACAAAAAATGCACAACCTTGTTTTAATGTAAAATGTTTTAATCGAGTAATGGGAATATATTTTAGGAGTTTTCATTTGTAGAACAAGTATGTTTGCATAATAAAGAAATATTTTTTATTGTGCAGTATGGTATTCGATTTTGGCCTCTCGTCTTTTGCCATGTGTATTTATATTTCATGTCATGGTTAAAGAATGTATTAATAATTCTCATTTCATTGACTGCACAGAAATATTTTAGTAGGTCCCCGTTATCATTTACCTCGCCCTCGTTGAATGTCTGTGTTATACCGGAGAGTATTTATCTGCCTATTCTAGCATTTAAATCTCCCGTAATTACAATTTTATCTTGTGGTCTTTTTGTATTAACCAATGCTTGTAGCTCTTCACAAAACTCTTCTCTGTCTTCTGTATTTTTACTGATATGGGACGCATATACGCTTATCAAGTGCATTTTTTCTCCATTTACTTGGATTGTAGCTTGCAGTATTCTGTCGCTGACATATTTCTCTTCTTTGATGTATTGTTTAAATTTTTTATGTATTATCATGCCCACTCCAGATTGTCCCCATTTGTCTAGCGGTACTCCACTATATATGAGAATATAGTCGTGAATTTCTGTTTATCTCTTTCCCTTTCCTTTCCTGAAACAAATCTGAAAATTAAATATAGTATATAGTGATGAATGACTATATTGTATTTTTTCTTCTTCATTCTTCTCGTTAGGCCGTAAGCCTGTTCTAAACTAGTTTCTCTTAGAGACTATCTTGACATCTTTTTGTTGGTCGTCCCACATTCCTTCTGCCTATTGGGATTTTGTCTCTTGAAATTTTGACTAAATCTATTCAAAATAAGCATGACACTGTAGTAAACAAACCATCTGACAGCGAGTGTAAATCACACGCTTAAATATTTTACGTAGCTTGCCGCGCGTAAATAGAAATAGGTAGTGCAAGCCCTTTGATGCAAATCCAGCTGTAAACGTTATTTACGAGTCTTGTGAACAAGCATCACATTATTAGTAAATCACTCAACTTTCACTTGCAACCGACTTTTCGATTATCACGTGGGTTTGTTTACTACAGTGTCATGCTTATCTTCAATAGATTTTAGGCAGTGCTGGTCCATTCTATTAATGTGATGATTCCATTCTTGCCCCCTTCTGTGTATCTATTCTTCTGTTGGTGTAACTTGACATGCTTGTCTTGTGTCAGCATTCGGAATTCTGTCTCTTAGTGTTTTGTTGTTTATGCTTCTTAGAATCTTCATTTTGTTTGTTTCTATTCGTCTTTTTATTCTGTGTTGCTTCTTGTTTCGGCCGTGTAGGTCATTATGGGTCTGGTGTTTATTTCTCCATATTGTATTATTCAGACGCTCTTGTATTGGCTTTCACTATCTGCTTTTCAATTTCTTGTTGTAAATTACCATAGTTTTATGTCTTTACTCCAAGGTAATTTATGCTCATTGCTTGTTCTATAGATTTATTCTCCATTGCCAGTTTACACCTGATAGGTTTTTTTCTATGACAAAATAAATTTCACATATCATGAATTCATTTCACATATATTTATATAGAAATTCAAATGAGTTGAGCTTTTTTAATACTGATTTGGATGGCTTTAATATAAGCTAATATAATTTGTCATAAATTTCATAGTTTTGTGTTGGGGTCGACTGTAAAGGTCCATTCTAGCTGTATTTAAAGATGCAAGTAAGTTTTAATGTAAAATATTCTAGATCGAATACTGCTGGCGGATTTTACAGTTTTCATATGTAAATTAATTATTTTACAATAATAAAACAATAATTTGTATTGTACATTATTTTAGAATTTAACATTTACTTACAATCTTGAAACAAAATCTGGAATGCAAATATTAGATTAGAAATTTGTATAAAACTGCAGTTTACATGGTTTTACACTTTCACTGATTATTCCAAATAATTAATACAACTATGTATTTATAATTTTATTTATTTATTTCTAGGTAAATGGTGGGGGCCAAAGAACACACAGCCGGCCATAGCAATCCATGGTTGGCAAGACAATGCAGGAAGCTTTGACACTTTAGCTCCACTGTTGAAAAAAGAAGGTATATCAGTCCTCTGCATAGATCTCCCAGGCCACGGATTATCATCTCACTACCCCCAAGGACAATGTTACTATGTATTTTGGGATGGTGTGCACTTTGTACGCCGCATAGTTCAGCATTTTAAATGGGAGAAGATAACTTTAATAGGGCATTCTTTAGGTGGTGGTATTTCATTTTTATATGCTTCAATATATCCGGATGAAGTAAAGAAATATGTATCTATTGACATTGCCGCGCCGATGGTGAGAGAACCAGCAAAAATTCTTACTCAGCTGGGCGATAGTATAGATAAGTTTTTAAAGTATGAGCAGATGACACGTGATCAACAGCCTTGCTATGATTATGATCAGATGATAGATATAGTCGTGGATGCATATAAGGGCTCGGTGACTCGCAGATCTTGTGAAATTTTGATGAAACGTGGTATGAAACCTACCACAGACAATGGCACATTTTTGTTTGCCAGGGATGCCCGCCTAAAAGCTGTTGGTTTAGGTTTCATGACCTTAGATCAAGTTTTAATATTTGCTTCACAGATCAAGTGCGAAGTGTTGAACATCAGGGGAAAGCCTGGGATGACCTTTGATAAACCCGAGTATTACGACGCTGTGATTGACAAGATTAAACAGAATGCACGCAAAGCTGAATGTCAGGTTATTCCAGGAACGCACCATTTACATTTGAATAACCCTGAAAGAGTAGCTCCAGTAATAATTAGTTTTTTAAAATCGTGAAACTTTAAATTAATTTTAAATTTCAGTTTAATTCAGCTGCATGTAATGACTACATATTTATTTTTAATATAACTGACATAATTTATTTGTTATTATTAAGTTAGAAAATTGGTGATTATAATTTGGTAAAGCTGGTTTTTACCATAGATTCCTGCATTTTATTTATGGAAATTTTAGACATTATATAAATATTGTGAGGCTGATTTGCAATCAGCAGATTTACAATTTATCAGTTTCAGTTTATTCTTGGAAGAATTTTGAAAATTAACAACTACAAACATTAATTACCTTGCGTAGCCTACTTAATTGGTATTAGTTTATAAGTAAATGTAATATTCTTAATAATTAATTGATTTTTGTTTGATTTATCTGCTTCATACTTATCTCAATGTGCTAAAACCTTGAAGGGGTATCATGCAAATAAAACAAACACAAATCTGTTGAAATTCCATTTTCCTAACTGTGAGATACATATCAGGCAAATAAATCAAATAATAATTTGCTGAAATTATTAATATTATATTTGTTTATAGACTGATAGTCAGCAAGAGAACTTGTAACAAAGTGTGGTTATGAAAAACAAATTCATGTCTTAAATTTATTCTTAAAATTGTATCATCAGATTTAATTGTTAATATTATTTAATTCAATCTTAATATTATTCATCATCATCATTGACAGCCTTTTCGTCCCATTGTTAGGCATCGGCATCTTCTCTGCCACGTGTTTCTCCTCTGCTTAGGCAGAAACATTGAGGATCTACAGATTAAGGTCGAATCCGAACACTTAATATTATAGGTGGAAAATTAAAATAATTATTTCTGTTGTATGAATGAAGTTATGATAATAGTAGTGTTTTCTATAACCATAACTTGTTTAAAGGTTTACCATTTAGTACCGTCTAGTAAACACAGGCTTAGAGTTAAAAAAAATAAGACCTCCCAAAAAAAGTAGTTATTAAGATTACACAATAGATGTTAGTAAAACAATCACACAAGAAGTATACAAATAAAACTTCTATGAACAGTAAAGTAAAAAAGGAATAAGTACAGTGAAACCTCTTTAAGTTAGAGCGGTAAAGTACAAAAATAATATTCAACTATTGAGAGCAAGAGAGAGATTTGTATAAATAACGCTAACAGTAGTATTAGAGGACTTTGAATAATCGAGAGATTGGACTGATTTAGTCTCAAGACAAAGACATAAAGA
>JABXWE010040127.1:0-16301 GCA_014611495.1 Limonius californicus
TTTCCAATCATAGATATAGGTTTCAGAGAAAGAATTGTAGGGATTAAAGGGCTTCTATCTTCTACACTTTTACATGGCGTTAATTGCCAGGAGCAGCAGCTAAATGACATCACAATTGAACAATATATTCAGGGAAGAAATGTATTTGCACAGAAGAGACATTACAGGGATGTAACAGTCCGGCTGCAAAATTATGTTGCTCGATATGCTGACACCAACAGTGTAGATTTTTTAAGAGGAATTGCCTACAATTTAAACGTAAATGTATAATTTTTTCCACAGCGCTTGTCCAATGTATACATTTATAATTAAATAGAATAAAAATACAATAATAACTTTTAAATAAAAATTAAATAGTATCATATCAGAGATATTAGAAATTGACGCAAACGCGGAAATGTAGGTGGCGTTGCATATTGTTGACCTTTCAGGCGCGTATTCTGACGTGAATCACGCTGTATAATACGTATACAACTTAATAACTACAAAATCTGGATTATTCGAGATTTTTGTCATTCGTGATTTTTGTCATTCGAGATTTTTGTTTTCGGGATTTTGTCTTTCGAGATTTTTGTCAATCGAGATTTTTGTCATTCGAGATTTTTGTTTTCGGGATTTTGTCTTTCGAGATATTTGATTCGGGATTTTTGTTTCGGGATTTTCACCTAGAACCTAACCAACTAGAAATCCGCCGTCTGATTAAATGTTTAGACGCCTCGAAATTTCTATAAGAAACGAAGGTAGATTTGTTAATTCCAGACGATGTAGGCCCAGAACTATTGTAAATATAAAAATTAACGAGCAGTGTTAGAAGCCGTGAAGGTGAATCCCCATGTTAGTCAAAGAAATCTAAGCACAAATGTGGGTATTCGCAGAACTTCAGTTGGAAGAATTCTGAAAGCCGATATAATTCATTCCCTATCACGTTACTTTGGTGCACGAATTGCGGTTAAATTACCCCCAGAAAACAGTGGAGTTTTGTAATTTCTTTCAGAATCAATTTTTCTTTTGGATGGATCATTTTGCAATTGTGTATGGTTTAGGGATGAAGTAAAATACTCAAAGTCGAAAGACTAGGCATGACTTTACGCACTATTACGCAGAAGAAAATCCGAACTGGATATGTGTTACTCATTTTCAAAGATTTTTTATTTGTAAATGTTGGGTGTGGTACAGTAGGTAACCATATTATTCGACCATACTTCTTTCATGAAAATTGACCTGGATAAGGTTAATTGGATTTCCTACAAAACATTTTATTCGTGTTGCTGATGTAAATGTAGAACCCAATGTACGACATTAACACTAGGGCTATCCTGTTCGCTACAATTGGATTGTTGGAAACGGATTAAATTTTCTATTTGGCGAAACTGGATTGGAAAAGGAGCTGTGCATCTGTGGCCACTGAGAAGTTCCAATATCACTGCATTAGACTTTTTCCTTTGAATTACAATTAAAAAGTAGTATACCGTCCTCGAACAGTAAATAAACATGGTTTACAAAATAAAATAATCGCGTCATGTACCTACATCAACTATATCTAATATGATCGCGTGAATCCAACGTTTATTTTTAAAACGAATTAGAAAACGGACCGAAGGTGTTGGAGGCATTATTTTATTAAATATCACCTTGTTATTTATATTATGTTATTTTCCACTTGTTTAGCTTTTACTATAGTACAATTGCATTTGGGTGCTTTTCTTTTTAAATACTAATATAATTAATGTTAGTAAAACTATGAATTACTACAGTAAGAGATCAACTTGACGGAGAGTAACTATGATCCATTTCTTCTACTACAAAAAATCTCAGTTGCTGTGATACACGTAGGTTGAGTTGCGTTAATCACTTTTAAGCGAGACAACTTAGCTGGCCCACCCAGTATATTAAGGCAATCCTTCGGTTTTTAACTTTTCCATTATTTCTTGTCTTATTTAAACTTTATACGCTATCTTTCACTAAATCAAATGTAAAACATAACATTTCTTAGTGATACAAAATTTTTGCTATCTGTCCTGATATGTTAGCAAATTATCCCTTTTTCTGAATTAAAAATTAATTATTCATATTTGAATATGATATTTAAAAAATAACAATACAAAAATGAAAGTAGTACTGAACACGAAGTTTGATAATTAGATAAACACTTATGAACTATACAACTATATAAAAAGTCGCCATTGATACCACACCATAGTGATAATTTTCAAAGAAACCGTTTGCGTGATGCTTTCACGTTTTATTGCTATTTAATTGGGACCATAACTTCATAATGTGACATTTATCAATTTTTAATCTCCCCGGGCTTCCGAACCAAATATAGTACCTACTCGTTTTCGTCCATTTCGGTGCGGGTCGTCAAACACTCTTTAACAGAAAAACAAGTCGTGAAACGAGCAGCTTAAAATGAAAAACAAAATGCAAAATGCATGCAAATGCTTCGACACGAACGTTTCATATTTATTATCGCATTAATATGCACACATTGAAGTAGAAGTTTGAAATATATGGGCCGAATAAAACCCAAAAGCTCCTCCCGCGTATCGATTGGAGTTGCAAGAACTTCTCGCAAATAAACCAGAAGACAAACGACCGTCGGCAAATATCTAAAAGTTGCCGGGCTGCGATTGCTTAAACCACAAAGTCTTGGCTCTTTTTCTTACTCTGATATATCTAAGATCTTAGATACTAACTACTAACTACTGATATTGTCGTCTTCCAATCTCACGAACACATTTTTTACTTTTTCCGGTTGTTCTATAAAACTACAAAAGATTATAATATTGTATACGCAGATGCTTGTGGTAAATCAGTATACAGGGTGTTTAAAATATACGTTCGGATATTTTACCTACTTACAGATCTCATTAATACAAACAAAAAAGTCGTAATAAACATGGGTTCGAAGATTAACCGTTTTCAACATATAGCCAAATTATTTACGCAGAAGTAGGAGTGTAGAATCGTATTCATCACGTCTGCTATGGAAGTGGATAAAACAACATTTGGTTGAGTTTTTGTAAGTGTCGATATTGTTATTGTTGTTGTTGGAATATGTATACCAACGCGGAATTGGCAGATATGCATTTCATGTATGGTAAGGCCAATGGTAATTCTTATGCGACATGTCGCTTGTATGCCGAAACATTTCCGAACCGGGCACTACCGTGTGACGAACTTTTTACAAATTTGTATCAAAGTTTATCCGAAGTTGGCGCATTTAAATCAAAAAACGGTGATGGTGGTCGGCTTAGATCAGTTTCTACTCCTCTAGCGGAACTTAACATTTTAAGGAGGATTGAAGAAAATCCAGGTACCAGTACTAGAAAACTTTCTGCCGAAACAAATATTAATGCTTCCCTAATTTGCAGAATGTTACGTGAGAAGCCATTGTACCCATACCACATTCAAAGGGTACAGGCTCTTATTGTGCCTGATTATGCTGCACGTCTGGTGTTTTGCCGGTGGGCACTGATTGTGAATTGCGGAAAACGCAAACTTTGTTAGTGAAGTCTAATTTACTGACGAGCCAGTTTCACAAGAAATGGCATGTTTAATTTCCACAACAGCCATGTTTGGTCAGATGAAAACCCTCATGCTATTATTGAATCGAATCATCAACAACGATTTTCAATTAACGTTTAGCTTGGTGTTTTGGAGACCATATGATAGGACCTTTTTTTCTTCCGAACCGTTTGACTGGAATTGTATCTAGAGTTTTTGCGTAATGCCTTGCCACTATTGTTAGAAGATGTACCCCTCATTCGTAAAATGAATATGTGACGGTTTGTATGAATCCGGGAATCTTTGAACGAATGCGGCGTTCATTTTTACGGAGATGCGGAGGATGTGTACAAATGGAATGTTTGTATTGATAAGATCTATAAGTGGGTAAAATATCCGAATGTACTTTGTAAACACGCTGTATTGATAATAACGGTAAAATGCATAAACCTATTTGATTTTACTTTCTAACACGGGTTATTAATACATTCTGAAGATTGGAAACAAAAACATCAGAACATAAAAACAAAATTGTAATCTGTGAAAACTCATAAAATAAAGTATAATAAAATAAGTAAAATTAATGAATCCAACCTCTGAAAGTTCATTATATGCGATACATATCTGTAGGTATTCAACCGCTGCGGTGTTCAATGCAAATAACACAATTAACTTTACGCTGCACAGTTGTATTATTGGAACGTAATCCACTACGAGCTATCATTACTAAAACAACTCAATCGTGAAAATGTCACCGACATAAGATCCTACATGAAATCAACAAACATTTTCAGGTTTACTTAGCAGTTACATATACTTACAAAGTGGATAATATTAGAAGTATAAATAGTAACTAGGAATTAAGTAACTAAAAATTATTATAAACGAAATAGAAGGGTTCGCCTCCTAGTAGCGCCATGACAATAATATTGTAATTTTTATACAACACGTTTCAAAAAAACAGTCAGAAAACATATGGTACTTATCAACCCAAACCAAAAAGTATTGATCAACATACTTCCGCAAACTAACTGTTTCAGAGATAGGGACGATTTTATATTTTAATCAATAAATTACATACCTAAATACAATTACAAAAATAAACAATAAAGGCACTAACATTTAAATAAATATAAAATTTGCGCGAATACCAATGTCTAGTGAGTTAAAAATGGGGGACCTAGATGGTTTTGGAATTAATCCCCTCTTCTTATGCATATTTTGTGATTATGGGTTATAACAATTTTCCGAATTGATTACAACATATGGAAGAGCCCCATCATGCATAAACCACAGATGAAAAACCCTTTCATTCAGGGGCATCGCTTCCAATAGTGGGGGTAAAATGTTATTAAAAAAGTCAATACACAATTCATTGGCCAAATGATTAAGTAAAAAATACTAACCCTATCAGACGGTCCAAAATACGTAGCCAAAGAGATAACGAAAATCGATACTGATGTCTTCACTCTACAACAGTGTGAGAATTTTTGTTTACCCAAACATGTTTATTATGCAGATTAATTATTCGTTATTCGTAAAAGTAGCTTCATCGGTAACTAAAATACTGGCAACAAAGTTTTAGATGTTCGGTAAGTTTCCTTAGTATGTATCTAAAAAACACCATTTTTGAAGCATAATCAGAAGCAGTAAAGGGTTGTATTCTTTCTGTATATTGCACGGGTGCAATAAACATATAGTAATATCTAAAATTTTGTTTTTGAATGGTAAATTAAAAACCTACCTTTGCAATTTATTGATTACAATACAATATCCTCTCGATCTCCGAACCAGTTTGTTTGGGCACATATGTTAAGCCTTTTGTTTGATTTGATGGGTGCATAAATAACCCGATCTTTTATTTAAACACCCTGTACTATTTTTACCAAGCCGTTCTAGGATCCAGTACAGTTTAAATAACTTGCCAGAAAATGCAGCATAACAAAGACCTCGGCGTCTTGATGGTTAAATCACTTAGGCTAAGTGAATAAAATGTCTTGCCGGAAATAGGAAACATTTAAAAAAATATATATAAATAAAAAAACATATTTCTAATTACATATAATTCCTATAATATTTCATTATCATACTTACGTACAGAAATTACTACAAGAAATAACTGCGTAAATTGTTTAGCACGTTTCGTAATTAAATACAAAGCGCTCTTATCTTTTTACCAATTACACAATTTTTTCATACGGACAATCTTTAATACACATCATTTTTATTCCAGTAGATACGGTTCATTTAACTTTTGGCTCTTAGAAAACCCGTTAAAGTAAAAGCAAGCCTAAACGCATGCTTTGCATATGCACAAATTCGTGTATACTTCGATATATCTAATCAGTACACATTTCCATATCAGAAGGCAAATTGGGTTGTAAGCCGTACAGTTGTATTATTGTTATATGTCGAAAGAACCAGCACAAGACATATGTACAGCAGGCTTCATCGCGATAAAATCAGCAAATACACATTTACTTGAACAGCACGCACTTAATGGATAATTAGAATGTTGATAAATTAGAAGTTGACAACACTATTTATTTGTAAATACAATTATAAAACTCATAGAAATACGAGGATAGGCTGAAAACTAATGCACACCATGCGCGCCAGGTGGCATGTGGAAGTAACAGTTCTCCTCAATACGCATATGCAGGTTTGAGGTCGTTGCGTTCATCCAGCGGATTTCGAGAAGCGGAAGTATGGAGACGTGTTCTAGTGCTATGTCAACGTGAGTTAAACAGCGTCCTGTTATCGAATTTTTAATTACGAAAAAAGTGACTCCTACTGAGATTCATCGTCGGTTAAAGGCTGTTTACGGTGACGATGCTGTTGATAGGTCTACTATAAATCGATGGGTAATAATATTTCGTGGTTGCGAGCCTGGAAAAGCCACAGACGATAAACATCGCAAACCCGTCGACGAAACTGACCGGCGAATCACTCAAACGCGTATCGCAAACCATATTGGAATATCCAAGGAACGTGTCGGCTTCATTATTGCACAATTGGGATATCGTAAAATCTGTGCACGATGGGTACCACGCTGTCTCACAGACGAGAACAAACAGCGTCGATTGGAATGCTGCGCGCAACTTTTACAGCGCTACCGTTACGAAGGAGACAACTTTCTTTTGAATATTGTGGCCAGGGACGAGTCAAGGGTCCATCATTACATCATTACGACCCGGAAAAGAAAAGACAGAGCTGAATATCGACATCCGTCTACTCTTCAGGCGAAAAAGTTCAAAACACAACCATCCGCAAAACAATTTCTTTTGACTGTGTTTTGGGATGCTCACCGAGTTCATGTGACCGATTTTCTGGAACGAGGGGCAACGGTAAATTTTTCTCAGTACATACAGACTCTGAAACACATCTGACGTCGAGTTTGTCATGTTAGAGGCAGCCTGGCGCTAATAACCTTGCAACATGACAACGCTCGTCCACACACCTCGCGCGCAACTGGAGAGGCTCTGCGAAACCTGAAGTTTGAACCGATTCCACACCCTCCTTATTCCCCTGATATTGCGCCTTGCGATTTTTATTTTTTCCTCTACTCAAGAGAGACCTCAAGGGTAATCATTACACCTCTGACGATGAGGTGAAGGCAGCTGTCAAGTCCTGGATTCGAGAAAAGTAGGAAGAATTTTTCAGTGACGGAATGAAATAACTTGTTACAAGTTGGGAGAAATGTGTTAGCCTTAACGGTGACTATGTTGAAAAATAAATATATGATTTTAAAACTTATCAATTGTACTTTAATGTACTTCTTGCCCGATCTTGCTATTTGTTTTTGTTCGTGCTCTACAAGCATGTGTGCATTAGTTTTCAGCCTACCGTCGTATTAAATTATAGCAACAACAATTCTGGAACTCCATTTCAAATTAAAGTGAGAAAAATTGAGAGCAGTTCGTGACAACAGCTCAGCTGGCCGCAATTCGGAATAACAAACATTCCATGGTCTTTCAAATTGAAACTATCACACATACAAACAAGCAGCTATTCTCTGGCTCTTTGCAATAGTTGGTAAGATCGTTAACACACTTTATAAAATATAAATAACCTACTAAGTATAATAGTTTGTTTACCTATCAACTAATATATTACATATATTGGTTAAAATAAACAAACATGAAAGGCATTTTATCAAATAATACCAATCAAAAATGTATATCGAACGTCTCTAGGAAATTAATTTTCCAAGTTTAGTAGCAACTGTTAGCATTCCAAGATTAAACAAACTTTCGAATTTAAAATAACTACGTGAATTAACTTTAAATTTCGTTTAAAGTCGAGCTTCCATTATTAATTTAAGCCTTTACATTTTCGCTTTCACCTCATTCTTTGTATTTTAACTGTATAATTTCGCATTTAAACAATAAATGAATTTATTGTTTATACAGGGTTGCTCATTGGAGCGTCAAAGTCCAATACTGCTATAATAAAAATGATTTAGAAGTTTTCTTAATGATGTAGTACCAAAATACGCACATTATACAATTATTTTTAAACATACAAGGAGCCTCGTTACTGCGGAGAATTTAAATGTATTATTTATAAAAAGAACACCCTATATATTGAATATTTGAATTCAGGGTAAAATTATTTCTCCAACCATCTCTTTTTTCTGATTTTGGATAAGACGTTGCCGAGTTTATCTAAAAAATGTATACATTTTGGTTGGTACAAGGTTTAACGAATTCATTCGGTGCGTGAGTATTACGATTAATTAAAAATACATATTTTGCAGTTATATAGCCAAGTGATGTACTAAAACAACACAACCACCAAAAGTTAGTTGTATTATACATGATGGTTTTTTCACCAATGCTAATTTAATTTACTTCAGAGTGTATCTTCTCAAGTTTTTCTAATGGAACATTCTGTATATTATTATATTTTTTGCATTGGCACGTTAATTTTCCACAATTTTTATAAATATTGTCTTATGTCTAAAATCGATATTTGCAGAGATATTTTTACTTTTTCATTACAAACCATTGAATTATAAAACTTTTCATTTCTATCTAATGTAGTAGACACGATTTTGATATAAAGTACATAAGTAGAGGTTGTAAATGGAAAAAGCAACTCTTAATTTTTTCCAAAAACTATTATTCACTGACAAGTCGACCTTCACCTAAAGTGGTAGCAAATCGACATAATACTTATCATAAAAAACCCGAGACATTAAGCTGATCAACAACGACAATGGACTGCAAATGTTTGGAGAGGTATTGTTGGCGATTTTGTGATTGGGCCTGATTTTTTTAATCGACATCTAAATGGTGCATAAAGCTTGTAACTTGGTCTTAGATTTAGAGGGTGTACCCCAGAAGTTCTTCTAGTTTGCTTATTTTAAAGCTGTTTTCAGCTTGCATTATTTCTAACAAATAATCCACTGAACCGTAGCTTCTCGACATTTTACCACTCACTCATCTCTGTTAACATTTTAACCAAAACCCTATATAAATAATTAATATATTTTTTATGCTGATGCTTTAGTATTTAACTTTTAAAGGGCAAATTAGCAGTAATACGAGAAAATAGTCACTGACTTTTAAATTTGATGATCCATAAGCGATGAACTTTAAAAGTTAAAAATATTATAAGTTGCTTTGCGCTCTATTGATCTACAAAATTCAACAAAGTGTATAACTTATTTTTAAAACACGAATCTTTCAAAGTTACACTGGTTTTTAAAACGTTTTGTATTGCGACATCTTTGCAGTAGTTCAGCATGCAAAAATACATGCAAAACTGCTTTTGCAACTATATCAAAGAAAATCAAAACGCATTTTCTAATTTCTACAAAACTATTAACCAGTCTTCTGGTTTCTGGTAGATTACGTTTTCATTATGTTAGTAACGTTCATGATTAATGAATTATTTTTATCAAATTAACGATTTTGTTTCAAAACATAACTAGTTGAACCCGTGGGCCACATCCCACACGGTCTCGTTAGTGCAAGATATAAGGTTAAATACAATATTTAGCATTTCATTTTTAAAGTAAAACAGTTTTCAATTTTACTTCTGGATATCAAAATATGAATTAGCATCGCCAAAACAATTAGAAATTACCAAGCAATGCCTGACAGTTCTTCGGAAAATTGAATGTTATGTATAACAAAACATTATTTTGCTGCTTTGGTGGTATCCTTGAATTAGACAGTAAAAATATTATAATTTTGTAAACTCAACAGAATTCGTATCCACCGAAATACAAACATTAGCTAAGTATTACAAATTGTTCCCACAAACAAATTGTATAATTGTTAAAAATATAAGAACACTTGTATTTAATGGATAAAATACAAAATACTAATTTCACTAAGGAAGTGTAAGTTAGCATACATCTAAATATTAACATTACGTAGAGGACCAACCGATCAAATGTAAGTAAGTTCGTAAAATGCTGCATACAGGGTGTCCCAGGATGTCAGGTCACTACATCGTCTACGTAACCCTTAGACCAAATATAGTTAAATATTGTAATAAAGTTATGCCCAAAGTAAACCGTTTTCAAAATACAGAGTGTTAAATTATTATTTATTAAATAATTACAATTTCAGGCAAGCCAATATTTATTTTTATTTTAGTTTAAATTCCTTAAAAGATTGTTCAAAATGGCCATCGTTGCTTTCTAGACACATTCTGGCTCTTCTTAAGGGAGATCTGTTCTACGAAGTGAGGTCACTACGTATAGAAGAAGTGAAAAGAAGTCGAAACCAAAGAATGGTCATTTTCTCTAAATCGACTATTAAAGAAGTTTTGGCCTGTTTTAGTTAAATACTGAAGCAGCCGAAGCTGCACGAGAGTACGCTGATCCATACATTACATGTAGGTTTTTGTGATAGAAACTCAGTAAGAGCTGCTCGAGAATATGGGCTGAAATTTCTAAATCGGCGACTACCAGAACGACGAGTTTTCCAACGAGTGCACAACCACTTACGTGAACACGGAACTTTCCCGAACCGTCGACTGAGCGTCCAGTACAGCAAATACTAGACAATGAGAACGACATACTGCGAGAAATTGATAATAATCCTAGCACTTCTGTTCGTCGTGTATCTGCACAAGTTAATGTACCACGAATGCGAGTTTGGAGAACATTAAAACGTCATGGTTTATATCAATTTCATATCTAGCCTGTTCAAGTCCTCTTACCTACAGCTTTTGCTAGTCGTATGGAATTTTGCCGCTGGATCATTCCAAATTAACACCTACGTAATAGAATTTTATTCACGGATGAGGCAACACGTACAAGGAATGGATTAATGAACAGAAAAACAGTCACTCTTGGGATTTGGACAATCCACACGAAATCACAGTGCCAAATTATCTACATTATAGGTTTTCAGTGAATATCTGGTGTAGAATTATTGATAACATGCTTATTGGTACCACCACCGACAGATATTTAAATTTTCTAGAAGATCACTTCCGACACCATCACGGAAGTATGATCTAGAATAGAACATGTACGCACAAATTTCTTCACACTCCAAAATGTCATCTGTAACCATCACATAAAAGAGAATTACGACGTTGCATCGTTAAAGCATACGTATGGTCCACGGTACTATACAGTTGCGAAGCTTGCATACTACAACAAGACACATTCAAACGACTAACTGCATTTGAGGTGTGGTCTTATAGGAGAATGCTCAGAATCCCATAGACAGATCGAATAACCAACGCCGAAGTGCTTAACAGACTAAACAAAAATACCGCCGAAATAGAGAACATCATCAAAACAAAGAAGTTAACATACTTCGGACATGTCATGCGACATGACAAATACAATGTACTCCAACATATAATATAAGGTAAAATTAAAGGAAAACGCGCTAGGGGAAGGTGAAATTCCTAGATGAGTAACATCAGAAACTGGACTGGCCTGAACAGGAAAAAACTTATACACACCGCCAGAGATAGATGGAAATATGTCATATTGTTAGTCAACCTCAGACCTTGAGACGGTAGCAGCAAAGAGAGAGAGAGTGAGAAACGATTATTTAGGTCTTAGGAGAATTGTTAGATGAAGCCCTTTTGGCGATCAGGCATGGTATGTGGTACCAGCACGACGGTGCCCCGTGCACTTTGCGTTACGCGTAAGATGAGGTTTGAAGGACGTGTAATTGGTAGAGGAGAACAGCACCCCTGGCCCCCAATATCTCCGGACTTAACTTGTTTAGATTATTATTTGTGGGGCCATATGAAAGATATGGTATACCAAACACTATCAGACACTGTAGAACATCTTAGGAGACGCATTTTTGATGCAGCAGAACTAATTCGGAATAACAATGATATGTTACATAGCGCAACCAGATCTCTCTTAAGAAGAGCCAGAATGTGTTTTGACGAGTTAAGGCAGGTGGTAGGGATACGGAATAAAGATAAATACGCAACGAGGAAGCGTTACAAAATAATAGTAACAGTTCTACGTCTAAGAAGAAATTGTAATGAATCAGTTTAAAGAATATTTTGCATTGTTTAAAATTAAAATCAACAAGATCAAAAAACATATAGGTATGTTAAACTGATCTATTTTACAATGTTTAATTATTTGTAACGTGTGTAATCAATAAAGATTTTATGAAAAGAGGGCGGAGAAGGAATATAAGTTTATCTGTAACTAATTCTTTATAACCAATAGAACAACTAATGCAATCAAATAAAACTTTGACAAATGTATTGGTTTTCCACAGCCTTCCATAATCATTAATGACCATTGTACAGAATTAATGCAAAATTGCTAGTTTTCATACTAATTTACATTCTTGAGAAAACAAGATGAGCATCGTATTCTTTTCGTTTCTAAAATATTTGCATAAAGTATTCTATTAACGATACTGTGTGTGATCTTATTTATTTGTAATTACAAGAATAATTACCTTATGCTCTCGAAGATTATTAGGTGTTATTTCCGAATTTATAGTACTTGTATTTAGTTCTGTTTTATGGCTAGCAATTAATGCTGTGCTACAAGAAATAGTTATAACCACCTTGCCGCCTCAAGCAGATACTATGGCATTTCACTCATTTTCATGCCCAATAGTAAGACAATACAAAAGACATAATAAATAAAGACCCGATGTAAAAGGACTGTGATGTTAAATTTAAGCATAACTTTAAGGATTATTGTGCGGCCAGAATTTTAACTTAGTTCATGCGAATTTTATGTGTACTGAGCAAAGTAGATACACTCTTCTGTAAAATGAAAAAGTGTTCAACAACCCAGAAATGCAAAATGGAT
This sequence comes from Limonius californicus, assembly GCA_014611495.1. NCBI lineage: Eukaryota > Metazoa > Arthropoda > Insecta > Coleoptera > Elateridae > Limonius > Limonius californicus. Next base: position 12,782 of record JABXWE010040127.1, read on the forward strand.
CCTTCGACCACTTCTTTGAAATAAACAGTTGTTATCGTATCGTATCCATAAGAGCAACGACTTGTAATACAATTCAGTGGTAAAATACTTGATATAATAATTTATTCCGTCTTCTAGTTAGCATAGACATGTTAGTTGAGTGTTATGGCTAGCAATTAACTGTTTGCTACAAGAAATACTTACATCAAGCCTTTGCGTTTTGTTCATTCTTATGCCTATCTGCCTAATAATAAATATCGATCAGCTGAAATAGATTGCGATTTTAAGTTTGTTGCTATATACATTCTCGTGTAACTATGGTTCCTAAAAATAGAGAAAATGTTACCTAACATTCATCAATAAATACGGAAGAAGGAAGAAAAGCAGAATGATGAAACACTTATAATAATTTCTTTCATCTTCTAGTTACATGTCAATACAAGTTTTCCAACGTCCAACGAAACTCGGTAGCCTCGGAAAGTTAGAAAACCAATAGACATTTTTTGTACCTTAACTTTCCAGACAATACCTGCATTGTTTTACTCTGAATAACTTTTTTATTACAGTATATAAACAAAAATCTTAACGGTGTAACAAAAAATACAGTAGGTTAACTATAAGACATACAACAAATTGTGTATCAAAATATACAATTATTTAAACGATATTTAGCCAATAAATTCTTTGATTTACCTACTTGATTTCATCTGTTCGTTCTTAGAAATATACAAGCTGTTTGCTACAATAAGTGACAAACGATAACCGGCGAATAGGGTGGTTATTAAGAATAACTCCTAAAACAGTTTCAACCTTTCGAACTAAAAACAAGCCAACTTTTTAGCTAGTAATCTTGGAACTTGGGGCTCCATGTTGATTAAGATCGTTCGGCTTGCATTTGATCGTACTACATGCCTTTTAATTATTTAACATTTTTTTTGGCACCCTGTACATCACTTAATTATGCGAAACCATATTAGATTAACTGTAACACTTCAGTGTACGTAATTTGTTAGAACTTCAAGACTGGTGCGACTTTATCCCACTTATTCAGTTTTAATTAGAGTTCATTAACTGTATAAAACCGCGAAGCCTAATGTAATATTCATCGAAAATCGTAATAAGTAACTCCAAGGCTAAAATCATAAACACATTCAAATAATACAGACTGGCATGTTGCCTTTAAGTCTGGTAAGTTTGTAGTACAAGTAATAATAAATAATTTATTATCTGTCGGACTTTGAATGCAGGACAAGAATCGATAAGGAGGAAAAAACTAAAATTTGCTGATCAATTATTATCAACATCGAACTCAATAACTATGTTTAAGATAATGTACTAGGACAAGCCTTTTATCGAGTACATTTAAAATATATTCGGTGCAAACAAAATGTAGAAAATTATATACTAACGTCCCTAATCATTGTCCTAATATTAAGACATTTTCATGATATTCGAAAAGAGGTTAAACATAAAGCACAAAATCTTTCATCTATTTCGTATTTAAACAAATACATGTATATTATAATTTGTACCAGTAGGTACCACTGTCAGTATATATTTTCGTTAGCAAAATACAGGGTGTTAAAAAAGGACGGATAATTTACCCGCGTATGTACTCATCCGTATGCAGAGAAAGTTGTTGGCTACTATCAACGTGGATTCAGAACAGAAAAATCCAAAGTGGATCAGATAACCACAGTACGACAAATAAAATTACTAGAAAATTCTCGCGAATTTGATATCGCAACTCACCATATACGTATTTGTCGATTTTAAAAATGTCTATGGTAGCATACGACATGAAAAGCTTTTCGCGGTAATGAGAGACTTTGAAATCCTAGAAAAGCTAGTAATATTACAGAAATGACACTGAGGAATGTGGAAGGCCATGTTAAAGTGCAAGGGATTCACTCTGACCTATTTATAGCAAACTGAGGACTATGCCAGGGCGATGTATCGTGTTTACTATTTAACTTGGCCCTTGAAAAGGCTTTTACGGATGCCAAGATCAACACAAGTGGTACAATATATATGCTCAGTTTCATATGAAATGCACAATCAATTAAAAATAAAGCTACGCGTTTGAAAATTTGCTAAAATAACGTTTTATTATTGCGTATGAAGTGATCACTATTTCTACTAAAAAAATCAAGTGTGTTGTGATGTTCGTCTACTGTCTGTCATCAACTTGTTGCTTAGAAACAAAACAATATCTAGTAAACACTAATTAGTTGTTTCGAGATTTTGTTACATTATATGACAGAATTAATGTTTTAAAATGCCTCCAGTAAGACAACGTAGAAATTTTAACCACATTTCCGATTTTGGCAGAGGTCGAATTATCGGCAAGAAAGAAGCTGAACTTTCTTTTCGTGAAATTGGTAGAAAGGTAAATCTGGATCACACTACAGTTGCACAAATATGGTCTGCTTGGTCAGAAGAAGGCATTTAGCGACATCGTCCAGCTGGTAGACCTCCACGTAGCAGCAATGTTCGTGAAGATCGACTTCTTCGAAGAATGGCTACACGAGACCGCTTTCAAACAACAAGGTCTGTTGCTGTAGACTGGATAAGAGCTCTTCACCGCCGCGTGTCAATGGCAACAATTTACAGAAGAATGAATCTCTTCTTATCGACTCCGATCCTACCGTCCATTCCAACGGCTCCCTTTAACTGCACTTCACAAGGCTGTTAGGCTTGCTTGGTGTCAAGAGCAGCAGCATTGGAATCAGCAATGGAACGACATTGTCTTCAGTGACGAATCAAGATTTTGTTTGTGGGAAAATGACGGCCGTAGGAAAGTACGTCGATATCGAGAAGAAAGAAAATATCTAGAGTTTGCTGAAAGACGCCATACAGCTTTAACACCTGGAGTTATGGTTTGGGGTGCGATTTGTTTCGGTAGAAGATCACCTCTTGTGTTCGTCCCAGCTACTTTAAATGCTCATCGCTATATTCATAATATCCTGGAACTGATGTTAGTACCATTCATGCAGACGTTGCCAAACGGTATTTTTCAACAGGATAAAGCACGTCCAGACACTGCAAACATTACCAGAACGTACCTCCAACAAGCACAATTGCAAATGTTGCCCTGGCCTGCACGGTCACTGGACTTATCTCCGATCGAACATCTTTGGGACATGTTGGGTCGGCGACTAAGATTATTGCCAAGCAGTGGCGGCTCATGAGTTAAGAAAGAGGGTGGGCACAAGAAAAAACTTACCTATTTTTTGTACATAAAATCCATTCTTCTATTTTTCATGCTGGAAAAGACGTCTATGACTTTGTTGTCAAAATCCGGGATAGACTGGACGAACTTCTTTTCTATTGATAGGACCGCCAATGCGTTCAGTCGATCTTTTTGCACACACTTAACTTTCATCATTGATAAAACGTCACTTTCGTCTTTGAATTCAAACGCGCGATTGCGCGAAAACAGCTCTCCAAAGTACAAATTCAAACGTTGACTTTAAATGGGAAACAATCTGCTCGGCGCCCCTTTCGCCTATATCGCATATAGCGAAGATAACCGATAGGC